>JAQQSW010017304.1:0-11491 GCA_028646575.1 Pseudocheirus occidentalis | reverse complement strand
CCCCAGGAGTGGAAGATCAGTATATTGTGAATTGTTGATTGAATCAACTCCCTCTTAGGAAAACTAGGTCATTCCTTTTGTTAATTGATTGATTGAATCTTAATATGTGAAGCTGGTTTCTCCCTTAGGGAAACCAGCTGATTTTTCTCTTGTTCTTTGTTCCTTTCTGTAGGAAGATATAATATTGAGGCTTTCCTTGTTCTGAAGATTGTATATAATATTGTGAACTGTTGAAACTGTGAACATTGTACTGAATCTGATTTTGTAATGGAATAAACAGAGTGTTCACTAATACTGTGTAATCCAAACCTTAAAGGCTGTTCACAGTAGCATTCTCTCAGGAATCTACTGCTGATTGGCTTTACAGCTGGTGGTTCTTGGCTTTAATCATAGCTGTCTTGATCTCTGGAATACCATATTCCAGGCCCTTCAGTCCCTTAATGTAGAAGCTGCTAGATCCTGGGTTATCCTGATTGTGTTTCCATAATGATCAAATTGTTTCTTCTTGGAAGCTTGTAATATTTTCTCCTTGATCTGGGGACTCTGGAACCTTGGTATAACATTCCTAGGAGTTTGGGGGATCTTTTTCAACAAATGATCGGTGAATTCTTTCTATTTCTACTTTGCCCTCTGGTTCTAAAATATCAGGGCAATTTTCATTGAGAATTTCTTAAAGGATGCTTTCTAAGTCATTTCTTTGATCATGGCTTTCAGGTATTCCAATAATTTTTAAATTGTCTCTCCTGGATCTATTTTCCAGGTCAGTGGTTTTTTCAAGGAGATATTTCACATTGCCTTCTATTTTTTCATTTGTTTGGATCTGTTTAATAGTATCTTGATTTCTCATAAAGTCATTTGCTTCCATTTAACTTTTTTATTTTAAAAAATCATTTTCTACCACTCTTCTTTCTCCTATTGTTCTCTGATTAGTTTTGAAAACAAAAAAATCTTCCTTAGAACAAGTTCCTATGATAACAAGTCAAAAAGTTATACGAACAAAAGAATTTATGTAGAGATTGATGCTTGATAAGTATGTTAATTGTCAACTCTTTAGCAAATTAGCTGGGAGAAAGGAACCAACCAACAGACATAGAAAACTCTTCACAGAATAACAGTAAATAAATGTGCTAAATAGGTCATTTGTAATGGAATTTTACAAGATGAATTGTAAGCTGATATATAGGACTTATGGAACTGGCAGAATTATTATACTGAGCCACAACTTATACACTTTCTCTTTACCATGTAAATGGGGCGATCCAGTCTGGTGTGCTGTAGGTTAGTTTTCCTCAAATATAGATAGGTAGATATACATACAGATATATAGACATAGTTAGATATATAGATAAATGAGAGGATGGGGGGGTATAAGAGGTTTTTCTGTTTTTTGAGTTATTACAAAGAATGGAACTATTCCCAAAGAGGGTGATTATAGATCTTTTAAAGCTGCAGGATACAATATTCCACAAAACCTTAAGGCAATAGCAGATGAGAGAAATCTTCTAACTACTATTAGGAAATAAAACAAACTGGTGATAACTCCCAATTGAGTCAACCATTTGCAGTGCTGCCATGACCTATATGAAAGATTATTGTCTTCACTGAGAAATCATCCAACGAATGATCACAAGCCTGTCAAGATTCCTCTGTTTCTGTTAACTGCTACTTCTGCTTATGTACCTAAAGCCATAAGATCACGGATTAGTTAGTCAGCCAGTCAATTCATATGGATTAAATTCCTACTATGTGCTAGAAACTATGCTAATCCCTAGGAATAAAGAAAAAATCAAAAGGCAGTCCATTCTCTGAAGGAACTCATGGTCTAATGGGAGATATAATATGTGAATAATTATGCATAAACAAGATATATAAAAGATAAATCAAAGATGATAAACAGAGGGAATGCATTAAGGGGGTTAAAGAAAACTTCTTTTTTTAATAATTTATTTCATTTTATTTTATGCTTTTTTTGGAGGGCATTTGGGGTTAAGTGACTTGCTCAAAGTCACATGGCTAGTAAGTGTGTCAAGTGTCTGGGGTCAAATTTGAACTCAGGTCTTCCTGACTCCAGGGCCGGCGTTCTACTCACTGTGCCACCTAGCCACCCCTAAAGAAAACTTCTTGCACTTCAGATTGCACTTCAGCTGAGACTTGACAGTAATGAGGGGAGCTAGGAGGTTGAGTTGAGGAAGGAAAAAAAATTGTAGGCATGGGCGAAAGAAAGAGAACAAAACAAAGTTAGGTGATGGAGTACCTAGTGTGAAGAACAATATGAAGGACAGCATTAGTGGCTCACGGAGCATGGAGGAGAGGAGAAGGGAAGGGAACTATCAGTGTAAGGTGTGAGAAGATTGGAAAGATAGGAAGGGGCTAGTTTATGAAGAGATCAATCAGCATGGTAGTTCCATTCAGGCATGAAGCCAGAATCAAGGTGGTAACTTTGTCAGAGGAGAGAATGAAGCATACACAAGTGATGTTACAAAGATAAAATTGATATTTTTCTTAGAAAAAGATTGCATATAAGAATGCATGAGGAGTTAGAATAATATCTAGGTTGTAAGCCTTACTGACTGAGAGAACGATGATGGTCTTGACAGTATTTAAGAAGTCTGAAAGTGTGTGTGTGTGTGTGTGTGTGTGTGTGTTAGGTGAGGAAAAAGGAAAATGAGTTTATCATTGGATGTAATAGATTAACAATAGGGTATCCACTTTGAAATGTCCCATATAAGCAGTTGGAGATGAGAGACTAGAATTCAGGAGAGGTTAAGGTTGGACAAATGAGTCTGAGAATCATCTGCATAGAGATAATTGAATCATGGGCATTGAGGAAATTATCAAGTAAAATAATAAAGAGGGAGAATAGAGAAGAAAACCCAGGACAGAGTCTTGGGTGACACTAATGTTTAAAAGATATGATCTGGATGAAGATCCAGCAACAGAGACAGAGAAGGAACAAACTGTCAGATATAGGAGACCTAGGAGTCAGCATTCACGAAAACATAGAAGATAATATGAGTGATTGAGTGTCAAAAGCTACTTAGAGGTCAGGAAAGATGAGGGTCAAGAAAAGGTAATTAGATTAAGTGATTAAAAGATTGGCAACTTTGGATCAATTTAAATGTTGGTATTGAAAGAAAAATTTGTTTGCTAATCTGTTTTATATTCCATTGTAAAACAAATGCAGGCATGCCCTTATTTAAGCGTGACAAATGAATTGTACAGGTGAAAATTATTTTTATGTTCTAGTTCTTTATTTCTTTTTTAACATTGATTTTACAACATAATAAAAATCCATTTTGACCTTTTTGAAAATGATCACCTTTTAATTTATATAATATAATGCATTTCTCACATTTGAATTCAAATATTTGTCATTTTCCTTTACCTTTTTCTATCTTGACTTGCTTAAAAAAATCAACACCTCTTCATCTTATCCCTTTAAAAAATGTATGAGGACAGAGATTAAGCTCTACCAAGTAATAGGCTATATGAGTCAGACCTGTCACACTGCTGTCAAAATATGCAGTCAGGTTATACTACCATTTTTTGTGATGTTCGGGTTTGTTCTGGTGGTATACAAGAGCATATATCTAACACTGGAAGAGATATCTAGTCCAATACCCTGATTTTATAGGTGAGGAAACATCTCTGGAGAGATTACATGATTGGTCCAAGGTCACAAAAAGAATGAATGGAAGATCTAGGATTTGAAACATCAGCTGAATCTAGAGATTCTGATGATTTGCCTCAACACTCTCATTACTCATCCTTCCCAATTTATGTGGTTTATTAATACTCATGTATATGTCTAAGCTATAGTGCTGCCTCATGAATAATTGTCATGGTCAACATCTAGATGCCTATTCAGTAATACATGGTCAAGTCTAGTGGTCCTGAATAATATGAAATTTGGATAATGGGAAACTATGGACCATAACACTGATAGTCAAATACTTTAGCAGATTTGGGATATTTTATTTGAAAGCTCCCAAGGATGTTAAGCATTAACTCAAAACTCTTCTACTGGTTACATTTCCCAATCCAACCCTCCTACCCCTGCTTGTGCTTTCTCTCTGAAATTAACTCCCCTTTATACTATACCTGTTTTATATGCACATAACAGTTTGTAGGTTATTCACTCATGAGAATGTGAGCTCCCTGAGAGTGGTGACAGTATTTTGACCTTTCTTTTATCCCCAAACCTTAGCAAATAGTCTGACAAAGAGCAAGTACTGAATAAATACTTGTGGACTGACTGAAATGAACATTTTTGCCTTGCTTGTTTACACTGTGAGAAAATTTAGCATTTGATGTATCATGAGACCCTAGGCCCTGAGGTATCATTGTTTTAGGCCCACAGTGCATATACTCTACTTGCACCTGTTCATTTCACTCTGGAAAACCACTGAGTCCTGGCTTTTCTTGGAAATACAAATCAATGATTTTAGAAGAAAAGAAGATTACAAAAAGGAATAGCTGCTTAGACATAGTATTCTTCCATACTGACTTTATGAGCAAGGAAAACAATGAAATTAGCCATTTGTTGTAATCACATGTAAGAAAAATATCATGTCTAATACAGTAATAACTCCATGAAATAATCATCTTGGAGTACTTTAAACACTCCATTGTTTCCTTGGGTTTTGCACAATTAATGCCTGTTCTCTGTGAATCCCCAAAGAAATTCTTCAATGAAAAGAAAAATTGTGTAGAAATTATATTCTTGGGTTAATTTATCTTCCTGGAAGTAGGCTGACCAAGTGGTGTAAAGCGCAGACAGAAGCTAGGGCTGCCTAATAGCTTGAATAATGGGCTATGCACTGAGGATGCAGAGCATCAAAGGGGAGGGGAATTAGCCCTGGATTCAGAAGATCAGGATTCTTACATTGGTTCCACTGCTAAACTACTTTGTGACCTTGAGAAAACTACTCCACTGTGATCTGGTTCAATTTTCTCATTTTTCATCTGTAGTAGCTACATACATTCCTCAGAGGGATGGGTTTTTTTCGTTTGTTTAATTTCTCAATGAGGAAAAAAAAGCAGGACTTTTTTGTAATCCCTATATATGTAAATGTTAATCCTATATAAATATGTGATAGATATCTTGGCAGAGTGAATGGAGAAGGCCTGAGTTCAAGCACTACTTCTTGCACAGGCACTGACTATGTGACCTTGTACAATTCTCAATACCCCAGATCTCTCTCTGTCTCTCTTTCTGTCTTTGTCTCTCTGTCTCTGTCTCTCTCTCCTTCCCTGATCTCTGTCTCTCTCACTCATTTCTCTCTGTCTTTCAAACCATGCGCATGTGCACATGCACACACACACACATGTGCACACACACATACACATTATAATTGCATCAAGGAGTAATGCTTCCAGTGAGGAACTTAATCTATCAGTGCATAGATGTGCTTTCTCTGCAACTAATGGCCTTAGAAAATTCACTGAAGCACTGAGAGGTTGTGATTCACCCAAGTTTACACCTCCAGTACATGTCAGAGGTGAGCTTGGACCCAGTCTCCTATAATCCATTACACCCTTCTGTCTCTTTTAATTTTACACAGAAACTGACAAAAGGGTAGTTGTTTTTCAGGAGGTAACTCCCAAAACAAATGAGACTACAGGTCCAGATTAAAAATAAACAAGAGTGAGGGATGAGTACTTAAATGACTTGTACAAGGCTACACAGTACACTTAAGTACTTCCTCATCAAGAGAGAGGAAGTTTTATGAGTCTGTCCATTCTCTGGAATCTACTCCCAGAAAAATGGAAAAAAATTTTGCAGGTACAAATATGTTGGAAAGCATGTTTTCAGTTGTTCACATTCCTGGTATACAAGAATAGGTCTAGAAGACCTTAGTTGTCAGAGAACTATTTAAAAAGTGCAAAATGGGAATTGATGCTAAAGAGTTACTCTAAAATTTTCTCTGCACTTATTATACAGTATTATATAGAGTCAATCAATGAAATCTCCCCTCTCTCACATAAATGAAGCATATAATTATAAATCCCAAAAGCTTTTTATATCAGAAACAACCCAATCAATGAATCAATTAAAGACTATGTGCACAAAGTTCTCAAAGCCAAGAGTTGATATATGTGTATCATAATACACATTATATGTATATATATACACATATATGTATATATACATATATATGTGGAGAAAGGATTAGATATATTAGATATAAAGGTGTGTGTGTGTATATATATATATGTGCAGAGAGAGACAGAAACTAAGAAAATCTGCTTATAATATATGGGCCTACAGATTGTCTTTGAAATATATGTTAGTTTTAGACATAAAAATATTTTATTATTTGTGTAAATATAATATAATACCTAATATAATCATAGATACATAGATGTAGATAAAATAGAGAAAAAATAAAATTTACAAGAGAATAGTTTTGGCAAAATCCTTAAAAGGAGTCCCAGAGTAAGGGGGAGTGGAGAAAAGTGGAAGGAAATACTAGTTTCAGTCTTGATCTTCTTCCCCCCCCCCACACCCAAACACACCAAAGTAGGAATTCTCATGCTTCAAAGACTTAGAAAGATTTGGGATTTCCCATCTTTCTATCAGTTCCCCAATTACATCTTGGGCAATAACATCTAGAGGTTTTGTTCACATTAAAAAATTACATACCCTACTTTAGACCCTCAGGATTAACTCTAAGTTGGATAATGTAGCCAACTTCTAGAGATCTTACCTGCCAAAGTAGTGAGGTGTTAGGAATATAGGCTAAAATGATCATAATTGCAATAATGGACATAATAACCTAGCTGACCTTGAAATCAGGTCATGGAGTCTCTAATATCTCCTGACTGTGTAGCCTTGTACAAGTCATTTAAGTTCTCAATCCCTCTGGGGCTTATGTAGAGCTACAATCTGCAGAGCAGGTGGCAGTCACCATTGGTAGGAAATTTTCCCATCAGAATTTCCCTATACCAATGAAATTAGTAGAGAAAGTCCCGGACCAAGAATCAGAAAGTGTAATCTTTCTGATTTCAAATCTGGTCTGAGACATTTACTAGCTGTATGACCCTGGGAGAGTCACTTAACTGTGGTTACCTCAGTTTCCTCATCTATAAAATGGGCTGGAGAAGGAAATGGCAAATTACTCCAGTATCTTTGCCAAGAAAATACAAGATGGTGTCACAAAGAGTCAGACACAAGTGAACAACAACAATTACTAAAGACTTCATTTTGAAGTCAGGAAGACAGATTTTCATCCTACCTCAGACCCAGTCTACCTGAATACATCACTTAATTTAAGTGCCCCAACATACACACACACACACACACACACACACACACACACACACACACACACACACACACACCCTAAGACTCCAGGAAACACTCCAGGAAACTATAGATTATAAAGGAAATGTTGATCTCTCTCAGTGGAGGAATCTTCAATTCTGAAAGTTCTCTACAGTAGCAAAATCTTAATTTTTAACCAAATAATAAGAACAAGCCTCATGTCTGTCACCGTAAACTTTTAAAAGCATTTTCTTCACAGCAGTCCTGAGAAGTAGGCTAGGTAAGGAAGGGGGAAAGTACATATAGCAAGTGAAGCAGAATTTGAACTCAGATCTTCTTGATTCCAGGTTCAACCCCCATCCACAGTGCAGTGAGTTGCCCCTGAGTAAGACATTAGGAAAAAAAATAGTGATTGTGTAGGTGCTCAGTTTAATCCGATTCCCCTCTACCCCACGCCAGCAATCTCCACTTTTGAAAAGATGTGGGAAATGATCAAAAGAAAATAGATGCCAGGAATTTAGTTGGATACCCCAACCCATCCCCATCCTGGATGCAATTGGTACTTAATCAGGTCTGTTTCCTATGTTTCCATATTGAGTGTCTTGAATTGAATTCTCAGGTGCTCAAAATGGTGTCTTCAAACCAAGCAAGATGACAAATCATAAAAATAAATGCTCCAGTCTATTCATCTGACTCTACTTGAACAGGCAAGAATTCTAATAATACATTTTAGAACAATCTGTTTTACCAAATGAAACTGGCTTTACACTTTAATCTTGGTTAACCTGGGAAATAACCTGGGAAATACTAATAATAAATTCTAGTTAAAATTTTTTTTTGAGGAAGGAACAGGAAGTTTTATTCTCTTCCCCTGAAGGAAGAGGGCAGTCCTCTCCACGGAGGGGATCAAGAAGAGGAAGCATGTTACAAAAGACAGAACAAGAATTAATACCCTAAGATGGTCAAACCCCCTTCCCCTGGCTGTCCCTTCTCCCATTGGGTAGGAGGCGTGCTCTCAGACTTGGCACAAAATCTAACCCAATGGTGGAAAACAAAGAAGCCTGCCACTATCTCCTATTGGCAGGGAGGTGGGAAAGGAAGCCAAGGTATCATCCATGACCTTATTTGGTAAACGCCAAAGCAAAGGAGGGGAAAAGTTCATAAGCAAGGGTGGAGGTCAAAAATTCCTGAAAGAGGCCTAATGCTTTATTTAAAATTATTTTTTTTCTTGTTTATAACGTTCATTTCCAGGAGATTTTGAGTTACAAATTTTCACCCCATCTTTCTCCTATCCACAACCCGAAAACAGCGATCCCACCGTAAAGCCCCTCCCCCAGTCTGTTCTCTCCTATGTCCTCCTCCATCGCCCCTCTAACTTTCTGGTAGGGTAGGGTGGGTCTCCCTACCCCAGTGCCTGTATATATTAATTCCCAGTTGCATGTAGTTAATAATAATAATTATTATTATATAGAACTTTAAACTGTAGATTCTTTCCCTTCCTCCCTGTATCAGCAAGTACCCTAGCATACCCAGGGCAGCTGCTAGCACAGGTTCTTAGGTCTGCTTTTCTAAAGGAAAGCAACTCAAAATGGGTTAATAATCTTCCTTTAATCAAACAAATATATAATTTGCCTAGTTCAGGGGGAAAAGTAAGCACCCTGAACTCCAGAGAATACAAACCCAAGTTACAAGCTCAAGTTACAAACACAAGTTACAAGCAGACCAAGAAACAGATCAGCAGATGGGCTTCCAACCATCTGACCATTATATCCATTATCTATTCAAGTTACCAAAGAGGGAAATACCAACATCTGGATTTTTCAAAGCTGGGGGGCTCAATGGCTTCCCAGAGTCCCATCTGGCCAAACCACACAACTCTTCTCAAAGTGAGCCCCAAAGCAAACTTTCACATCAGGGAGTATATATAGGCTTCTCCTCGGTCAGAGAATGTCACAACCCTCTTGACCCACTGTCCAATTACAAAATAACAAGGTGTGGCCATTTCCCAAAAACAAGCTTCTTGCCACAGGCTCCACATGACCACATTCAGCCTATTGGGGGGCAGAGTATACTTTCAGATCAGGGAACATTCTCAGAGTCACTTAAGCAAAGGTTCCAGGGGCAGGAAAGAGCTTCAGATTCCCATTACACTCCCTCATCATCCACCCCCCGGAAGGACAAGCAATTCAGTACAGGCTGTACATGTGTAATTATGCAGGACATCTCTACAGTGGACATATTGTGAGAGGCTGATTATATGTCCCTCCTTACTATCCTGCACCCCTTGCCCCCATTCCATTCTCTACCCTATCCCTGTCCCTTTATAGAAGTGTGTGCTTCCAGCCACCCTTCCCCCTAACCATGCCCTCTCCTCTGTCATCCCACCTTTTAGCCCACTGCCCCTACTCTCCAGTGTGGAAAGATACCCAGTTAGAGTTTATGTCATTCCTTCCCTAAGCCGAATTCAATGAGAGTAAAGTTTACCTTTTCCCTTTTGTCTTCCTGTTCTTCCCCTCCACTGTAACAGTTATCCCTTGCCTCTTCTATATGGGATGATTAACCCCATTCTGTCTTTCTCTGTCTCCTCTCATTCTAATCCTCTCCTACCTCAGAATTTCATATTTTAAAGTATCATCCCTTCCTATTCAATTGATCCTGTGCCCACTATGAACTCATAAGCACACATACTGTGCAAATCAAAACAATTTGGAGGTACCACATCTCACCAGTCAGGTTGGCTAAGATGACAAAACAGAAAAATGACAAGTGCTGGAAAGGATGTGAAAAAATTGGAACTCTAATGCATTGTTGGTGGAGCTGTGAACTGATACAACCATGCTGGAGGGCAATCTGGAACTATGCCCAAAGAGGTATAAATAATTGCATACCTTTTGACCCAGTAATACCACTTTTGGGGGTTGTATCCCAAAGAGATCATAGAAGTGGGAAAAGGACCCATATGTACAAAAATATTTATTGCAGCTCTCTTTGTGGTGGCAAAAAACTGGAAACTTAGGGCATGCCCATCAATTGGGGGATGGCTGAACAAGTTATGGTATATGAATCTAATGGAATACTATTGGTCTATAAGAAATGGGAAGGAGATAGACTTCATATTTACCTGGAGAGGCTTATAGGAATTGATGTTAAATGAGAAGAGCAGAACCAGGAAAAATTTGTACACAATCACAGATACATCATATGTGTGATGACCAACCTTGATAAACTGGACTCTTCTCAGCAATGCACAGTTAAAAGACAGCTCTACAAGTCTCAGAATGTAAGGAGATACCTACACTCAGAGAAATATCTAAAAAGACCAGAGTTTAAATGGAGACTGAAGCAACACATGCTATTGCTCTTTTCCATGTTTGTTTTGGTTTCTTTTTTTTCTTTTCCCATTATTCACTCCATTGGTTACAATGCTTCTATACAACCAGGCTATTGTACAGTGTGAAAGTGTTTGCATATCCCATACATGATTGTACACCACCATGGGAGGGGGGTAGAGAGAAGGGAGGGGAAAATATCTGAAACTCAAGTGATTCAGTAAATGAATCTTGTAAACTAAAAGTAAATAAATAAGTCAATAAATTAAAAAAATAAACACACATACTCCAATATGTATTCATATGCATATATACCCTCTTATATAGACATATGAGTAGGTATATGTATATATACATTTGTATTCCCTTCACCTATCCTCATACTGAAAAAAGTTTCATAAGTTACTATTATCGTTTTTCCATGTTGGCATGTAAATAGTTCAAATTTGAGATTTGCCTTATGATTTCTTTCCCATGTTTACCTTCTCATGCTTCTTGTGGTTGAATGTCAAATTTTCTGTTCAGTTCTGGTATTTTTTCAGCAAGAATGCTTGAAAGTGCTCAACCTCACTGAATGACCATATTTTCCCCTTGAACATTATACTCAATTTTGCTGGGTAGGTGATTCTTGGTTTTAATCCTACCTCCCTTGATCTCTGGAATATCATATTCCAGGTTCTTTTATCCCTCAATCTAGAAGCTGCCAGATCCTGGGTTATCCTAATTATGTTTCCACAGCATTCAAATTGCCTCTTCTTGGCAGCCTATAATATTTTCTCCTTGATCTGGGGACTCTGGAACCTGGCTATAATATTTCTAGGAATTTTCTTTGGGGATCTTTTTCAAGAGGTGATTGGTGAATTCTTTCAAGTTCTATTTTGCCCTCTGGTTCTAA
>JAQQSW010017303.1:0-11491 GCA_028646575.1 Pseudocheirus occidentalis | reverse complement strand
ATGTATACTTACACATAGGTCCATATAGGAGTCTATATAGGTGTATGAATACATATCTGAGCATGTGTGTATATGTGTATATAGGGGGTATAGGATGAATTGAACGTGAAGGGATGATACTTTAAAAGGTGAAATTCTGAGGTGGGAGAGAACTAGAATGAGAGGAGACAGGGAGAGACAAAATGGGGTTAATCATCCCATAGAGAAGAGGCAAGGGATAACTGTTACAACTTTACTTTCAATTACTCTCATTGAATTTGGCTTAGGGAAGAAATGGCATAAACTCTAAACTGGGTATCATGCCACACAGGAGAGTAGGGGGCATGGGTATGAGAGAGGGGATGACAGAGGGGAGGGCAGTGTCTGGCGGAGGGATGCTGGAAGCACACACTTCAGTAAAGGGGCAGTGACAGGGTAGAGAACAGAACAAGGGGGGCAGGAATAGGAAGGAGGGACAGATGATCACTGTCACAATATGTCCACTATGAAGACGTCCTGTATAATCACACATCCGCAGCCTGTATTGAATTGATTTTCCTTCCAGTGGTGGTGAGTGACAAGGGAGGAACTGAAAGAATCTAGAATTTTAAGTTCTGCAATACCTGCAACTAGGAAATAAGATATACAGGGGCTGGGATAGGGAGAGCCTCCCTACCCTACCAGAAAGTAAGAGAGCAGAGCAGGGGAAGGGCTTTACAGTGGAATTGCTGTTTTAGGGTTGGGGCAGGGGTAAGACAGGGAGAAAATTTGTAATTCAAAAATGTCATGAAAATGAATCATGTAAACAAGAAAACAAAAATATTTAAAAAGAAAAAAATATTTTGTACAAATGGGTCCTTCCTTTGTCCTATTTTTTAAATCTGTTGGGGATACGGACTTAGTAGTGGTATTCCTAAGTCAAAGAGCATACATGGTTTTATAGCCCTTTGGGTATAGTTCCAAATTGCTCTCCAGAATGATTTAATCAGTTTGCAATTCCATCAACAGTGCATTAGTGTCCCAATTTCACCATATCCCCTCCAACATTTATCCTTTTCCTTTTCTGTCATATTAGCCAATCTGATAGGTATGAAGTAGTACCTCAGAGCTGTTTTAATTTGCATGCCTCTAATTAGTAGTGATTTAGAGAATTTTCATATATGACTGTTAATAACTTTGAGTTCTTCACTTGAAAATTGCCTGTTCATGTCCTTTGACCATTTATCAATTGGGGAATGATGCTTACATCTTATAAATTTGACTCCATTCTCTATATGTTTGAGATATGAGGCCTTTATCAGAGATACTTGCTATAATAATTTTTCCCAGCTTTCTGTCAAGCAAATCTCTTGGTCTTTGAACCTCAGTTTCCATATTTATGAAATGAAGACATTAAACTAGAAGTAAGGCTCTGATATAAATTATGATGTCTGAGACCAATACGTATTAGAACATTATAAGTACATAGAAGTACAAGTTGCTTAGACATATTAGGAAGAGAGTCTGGGGATTAGGGATACCTTTATAGAGGTAGATAAGACTATTGGTTTTGGAATCATGGTGACTTGGGGGCAAGTCCTGCCTCTTATCTATACTAGCTGTGCTAGGCAACTCAGGGCAAGTTTCTTACCCTATTAGGTACCCAAATAACTTCCTTATATTTTCCAAGATAGTATGCTGACAAAAAAAAAAAACAAAACAAAACTAGTTCTCCCAGTGTGTTCTCTCTATTGTTGCAAATCCAGGGTAGGGATATATCTGCTCCAAGGGACTATTCATTTTTGCTGTAAATGATAATCTGCATAGTATCGTGGATTCCCTTACTTAAAGTTCCATTTTCTAGTGAATTCACAGGCACAACCCTTTCCTTGGGCTCTCTCTGGAAGATACTATATAATGATTTAACTCATAGTAGAATTGTCCCACATTCTAACTAATAGAAGTATAACTCAGAGATATCTTTATGATAGTGTCTATAACCTAGTGTATTTATTTTTATGCTTTTGTCTCATAGCTCCCATCCAGGAACTTTAGAAAAATTGTACTTATCTTCGTAGTATATTGACATTGACCCCTAATTGCATGCAAACAGTCCAGAAAAAACAGTTCATATAAACCTTGAAGAAAATAAGATAGAATTCACCTTAGAGATTATTTTCAAAGGGGCATCCTTCAATGAATAGTCCTATACTGAAGAGTTGTACAGGGGCTCAGTACTGTGTAGTCAAAACCAAACAGTTATAAAAGCAACACATCAAGTCCTGATGTCCTTTGTACATCTTCCTGAAGCAGGTGGCCTCAGAAATCATTCCACATGATAGCTTGTCCCAAAGTCCAAGTTCCCAGGAGAGTGTTAGGCATTCTTCTTTAGACAACCATGTGTTGTTAGACATAATGACTTTCCACTTCAGTGTGAAATATTCCAAGATCTTATGGCAACAAAAGACCCAGTTCTCCCTGTGTCTTGTCTCTAGTATTGCAAAACCAGGGTAGGGATATATCTGCTCCAATGGACTATTTATCTTTGCTGTAAATTTGCTGACACTGACCTCATAAAAGCTTTTCTGAAGAGTAGGAACATTGCCACTTTTCACCCCAAGAGAGTTCTGGTTATCAACACCTGGTTAAGATATGGTGAGTGAAAACTACAGTGTCCTATCTCCCTCAGACTCTTGGAGGAAAGGTTATCCTTCACCCAAGGGAGTGCTTCCCACTTTTCAAAGGTGATAAAGCACCATGATGTTTCTCAAATGATCTCTCTTAAATCCCAAAGGATCTCTCTAGGACAACGGAGTGGGACTGCTCAAATCATCTTAGTCTGTTGTTCAGTGAACTTACTACAGAAAGGGTAAGAAAAAAGTAATAGTCCTCCTAGAATGTAGTCAAATTATATGTGTATCAACTTCCTGAATTTTAAATAATTCAAAATGCAAGATAGAAGCTTGCTACTTAAGTGAATCTTGTGCTAAATCATTTAGAAAGTGGATAATCATCCTAATTCATCCTTTTGGGTGTTTCAATATAGATATTCTTACAGCAGGTTTTCTTAAATTTTTTCTCATCTATGCATTTTTCAAGAGAAAAGCCATGTGAGCTGAGAGACTCAATGAATAATGAAACATAAAATACCTCTGCGGAAAAAGTAGAAAAAAAGGGCAAATCTGTAATATAACTCAGAGGGCCATCAAGAGTCACATGGTGGATTTGAAGTCTGCATCACATAGCAAATAAGGAACTATGCAGTAGAACAGGAGTAAAGGATGCCATCAAAGAAATGTATGACTGAAACAAAAGATGAGATGCTCAAATGTTGAGAGTGAAGAGTAACAGGCAAATAGCTCTAATGGTACTTTTGAGATGTAATGAGAAAGTGAGGAAAGTTTCCAGCATGCTGGGTAGATCTCTTATAGGAAACCTATAGAATGACAAGGACTAGAATTGCACAGGATAGGAAGGCATAGATGTGAGGCAAAATGTTGGATCTATGTCAATGACATTAATTTACTCAAATGCTACAGCAATGATTTCTTTTGAAAAACAAAACAAAACAAAATAACTTCTGACCCTTTTCCACTTAAATGATGAGATGGAACAAGCATTTCCCACTGTAAACATCTGATTAGAAAAAGTCTTATTGCCTATATAACCTTGGACAAGTCACTGACATATTTTGGGTTCAATCCTCATGAGAAAAATGAGTATATTGGACTAGATTCCCTTTGGGGGGGGGTAATTTCTAGTTATAGATCAATGATCTTAAGAAATTAAATTATTTTGTATATTAGAAATCTAATTAGAGTTTCAAATGGGTTCTATAAAATATATGCACTACATAAAAATGGCTATATAGGTACACATGAGGGAGATATGTATTGTCTACATGTGTGTTTCTGGATAATGTGAATATATGTACACATCCACAAACATGTACACACATATTCAAACATACACTCCACAAAAATCTTACTGAATCCATAATTATGGCAGAGAAATAAGGAACAGGAAAGACTTCAATTACATGCCAGACTATGTGTTATTCAAGAAGTCCCCTTGATAAGTTTGCAGAGGTTCATTCATCCCCCATGAAGTGGACAATGGTTAATGAACTTTGGTTATAAAAATGCATAAACGTATCTCCTATCACATGGGAGGACTGGGCTCTTTATTAGCAAAAGAAGTACCCACAGAGGTGAAATAATAAATGCTATGGGCAGAAGTATTGAAGTATATAGATAGATGGTTATAAACATAAATACATTTGAAGAAATAAAGGTTCTTTGATTTTTTTTCTTCCAATGCAGGCAAGTGTAGAAAGCCCATACACTAATATCAAGTACAACAACTCTATGACTTACTAGTTAAGTATTATGAATTTGCCTTACTCATGTAGAGATAAAATGGCTTACCTTAGTGCCATATAGCTACAAGTACCCAGAGTAGATATCACTGTGGGTTTTCTTGGTTGCAAGCCCAGGGTTATACCATATTACCATTGATATGCATAAGTCTATATATACAAATATATACTTACATAGAGGGAGAAATACCCATGTCTGCATACATACATGCATACATGCCTACATGTACATACACAAACACACATATATACATATGTATACCTAATGTAAATATACACATGCAAACACACACCTATATATATATTCACATAGACACACATAGACTGATATAAAGTACCTTAAAGAATTGATTAATAAAATGAACTAGTCACTATGTGAATTTATTGTGAATATTTTATATACCAATTAGAATGCATTCACTTTAAAAATAAACAAGAAAACCTTAATTGATATTGATGTATATCATAATTTAAGGTTATGGATATGAAATATAGGCATTGGAAAATGCCTAAGTTTTATGATGCAAAGAATATGAGCCAAGACTTATTCATGAATTTTGATGTAGTTGAAAAATTAAAGAAGGACTTCAACCTTTTACAAATATTTTATTCTTTTTGGCAAGCCATTACCTTTCTCACTGTTAGGAAGATATGTTGATGTGATAAGCTAGTGAAAGCTTTACTACAATCAATCATTACAAATTTATTATATATTTCTTATGTGCCAGAATCTGTATTAGATGCTAGGGATCCCAAAATAAAGAATAGAACAATCCCTACTTACAAGGAGCTTGTATTCTACTGGGGAGAGCAAACACATATTGAAAAATAAAGAAACTAATGTGAATAAATACAATCCTAGGCAAAGTTATTAAATATAATGTAGTTTGGGAGGGAGGGTATCAGCAACTGGGAAAATCAGGAAAGGTATTTTGTAGAAGATGGTGCTTGACCTATGTTTTAAAGGAAGAGCAGGACTCAATAAGGGAGAGGTAAGGAGAGAGTATATTACAGGCATGAGGAATAGCTGCCATAGAGTCAAAGAAATGGGAGCTAATGTTTGTGTTAGTCGGTCAACAAGCATGCAGGTGTCAAGAACCTTGCTATGTACTGGGAGTATACAGAAAGGCAAAAGTAACCCCTGTACTCCAGGAGCTTATATTTTAACAGGGAGAGAATATGTAAGTAAATGCAATACATATGTACATACACATGTATCTATTTGTGTGTACACTCACATAGGCATATGTAATCTCTGTCCCAATGCCCATTGGTATGGGACTCTGTCCTCACTGGTAAAGGTCTATGCCCACCTTTCAAACAGTTGAATGCTCTGCTCTGTGAGAGGGAGAGAGCAATAGTTTTGGGACAGAGGTTACATATATACACACATACATATACACATATATGTATATATACATAGGCACAGTATTATACAATATGTGATTACTTTGGTACATATGCATATATCTCCCTCACATGCCCTTATATAGCTATTTTTATATAGTGTATATATCTTATAGAAACCATTTGGAATTCTAATTAGGTATCAAAAATGCAAAGCAATAGTTTCATAAGATCATTGGTCTAGGGCTAGAAGGCACCCTAGAGGCTGTCTAGTCCATTATCCTCATTTTCCACATGAGGAAACTGAAGCCCAAGAAAGGTAAATGACTTGTCCAAGGTCACAGATGTGGTAAAAGTCTTTCTATCCAGATGTTTAGATGATATTAGAAAAAGGCAAAGGAAAAGCAAAGAAGAAAAGAATTTGATCCAAAGAAGAAATGTTTGAAGAGGATTCTGGCAAAAATTCCTGATGATAAGAAAGAGAACCAGAAGGAGAACAGAAAGGTTCTTATTACCTCCCACCTGGATTACTATAATAACTTTCTGATTGGTCTTTCCACTTAAGTCTCTTTCTGCTTCAAACCATTCCCTGTTTAGCTGCCAGAATAATTTTCTTAAAGTACAGATCTGGCCTTCTGTCATCCTCTCCCACTCAGTAAAACCCAAGTGATGCCTATTATCTCTAGGATCAAATGTGAAGTTCTCTATTCATTCAAAGCTTTTTATAACCTGGACCATTCCTACCTTTGCAATCTTCTTACACCTTTCTCCTCTCCATTTATTGTATAATCCAGTTAAACTGGCCTATTTGAAGATCTTCTGTGGGTCTTTCCCAATTTCCCACTTGGTCATGCCTGTGGTTACCTTCCACATATACTATATATTTTATATGTACATAATTATTTACATATTGTCTACCTATTATAATGTAAGATGCATGAGAGCGGGGACTATTTTTTTCCTTTCTTTTTATTCCTTATACCTAGCATCGGTTGATATACAGTGAGTGCTGAATAAGCACTTTTTTTCAAAAGATTTATTGAGTAACCATTCTTCTTCTCCCCCTTCCCCCACATTAAATAAATTTAAATGGCACATAATACATTACTACCTGATCTCTACAACCTGAGATTACACTCCTAATTTAGTTATCATTCTTGAAGTTTTCAGGAGGATATATTGTAAAAGAGAATAATATTCTATACATTCATACACATATGTATGTGTGATCATCTATTCATCCATCTCTATCTACCCAACCATCCATCTATCTATCTGTCTATCTATCTGCCTATCTATCTATCTATCTATCTATCTATCTATCTATCTATCTATCTATCATCTATCTATCTATGTATCTGTCATCTATCTATCTATCTATCTATCTATCTATCTATCTATCTATCTATCTATCTAATTTATCTCTATGTGTCTGCCTGTCTGTCTATCAATCTATCATTTCATATGAAACTTTGGCACATTTTGTCCCTGGAATTTTTAATTTCCTAATCAATGTGTCTTTTATTCTTTTGTTAGTAATGTAACACTTGTCCATTTCTTCTTTTCCTACTTTAATATATGAAATAACATTGCTATATATAAATTCATTATGTTAAAAAGAGTTGTCTATTCCTTTTCCTATTCTTTTACTATAAGATCCATCTAGAATAATGTTTCTTTGATAACTGTGGCTTACTTGACCTTTATGCTGTTCTTTTCATTGTTGCCCTTCTCTCCTTATGGCTGTTCTTTTTTCAGAACTCTGGTATCACTTTGATTTTTTCTATTTGCAAATTAGTTGGAAATTTAACTTTTACAAATGCAAGTTAATTAACTCTTCCTCAGTTTATTGCAATGTTTCTTTAATCTCTTTCTACTCTCATGTGTTTTTAATAACAACTTTGCCAAGATGACTTCACATTGCTTCCTTCCTTGGTTTATTCTTGCTATTGGCCTACAATTTCCTGCTTTCACCTTCAAAATTTTGTGCCTTTCTTCATAACTTAAATTTAGTTTTCCCACCCTCCCCATATTACCTATCTTTGTTTCTGTCCATGGCTATTGCTTACTTCTACCCTTCAGTGCTATCTTCTTTGCTTGAATGATCACTTTTGTTGGAAAGTCATATTTCCTATGATATTTTTAATGACAACCCATCAGCCCCTTGTCTAAACTTAACATTTAAAGATAGGAAAAAGCATATTTCTGAAGGGGAACCACACTTTTGACCCAAGTGTTTATGACATATTATTTTCTGTAAGGTCAATAAACCAGAAATGAACTTGTCAGTTATATCCTTTAAAACATTTATTTACAGTTATTTAACTTTAGTGAATTCTCATCATCATGAAACATTTTCAGCATATGCTTCATAGTATTTAGCCATTTTATTGGTGGACATTGACAAATTTTATTTTGAAGGACTATAAAATCAAGATGGTTTCTTACCTGTTTGAGACAGATTGAATCATGATATGCTTAATCAGAAATAGGTCACAGTTTTTTCATGTAGTAAATAAATATATAATGCCTGAAGAAATAAATAATAAAAAGTCATGGGTTTCTAGGCATACTTTGCAGCCCATTGTGAGTGCCAGTCTGCTCTAACAGCTAAACGTTCCCTCTGCGGTGAGCTTCAGGAATACTGTTGAACCTAGGTCCATTCATTTCTAGGAAGATGCTTCTTGTGCAAGTTTTAATGGTCCCCAGAGAAACAAACAGAGGTCCACTGCCTTGAGGAAAAGTGATAATAAGGTTTTGTCATGTGGAGGCCAGTACTGTAGTGCCCTATATAAAAACAGATTTTATATGAAGTCGTAAGAATGGAGAGGGATAGTTTTACTCTACCTAAAGCAAGTATTGCCTGTTATCTCAGGATCTAGAATAAGCAATTGAGAAATTTTTGGCATGATCCATGGTTTGGCTATTATCCATGAATCCTGTCAAATAAAGTTTATATAATTGGGTTTTGCTCCTCTATTTCTTGTTTTTATTTTTTTAATTTATTTATTTTTAGTTTACAACACTCAGTTCCACAATTCCTTGAGTTCTAAATTTTCTCCCCCTCCTTTTCCTTCCCCACCCTGTGCCATGGAAACATGCAATCTGGTACAGGTTCTACAAATTCCTTTACATTAAACATTAGTCAAGTTGTAAAGAAGAATTATAACCAATGGAGTGAACAAAGAGAAAGAAGTGGGGGGAATGGGGCAGAGCCAAGATGGCGGCATAGAAGCAGAAAAGTTTTGCAGCTCCCACACAGCTGCCCTAAATACCCATAAAATACCACTCTAAACAAAGAGAAAGAAGAAATGAAAAACTTCTAGGTCTGCATCCCAAAGAGATCATACAAGTGGGAGAAAGACCTGTATGTACAAAAAGTATTTATAGTAGCTCTTTTTGAGTTGGTAAAGAAGCAGAAATCAGGGGGATGCCCATCAATTGAGGAATGACTGAACAAGTTGTGGTATATAGATGGAATGGAATGCTATTGTGCTATAAGAAATGAGTGCAGATGAACTTCATAATAACCTGGAGAGACTTATATAAACTGATGCATGTTTTTCTTTTTATGTGCATATTATATATTTCTGTAGAAAGTCAATGTAGCATAGTAGATACTTACTTACTCAGATACATGCTGTTTTATGACCATGTGAAGGTTATTTAATTTCTCAGTGTCCCCATACAACTCTCTGTTATTTATAGTTGCAAATGGTTGGTTGATATTGATAAGGAATGAATCTTACTTTTTCCCAAATGAATTTGGGTGTCTACTTCTTGGGGTGGGGTAGGGTTGGGGAAAAGATGATGAGATTCAAATAGATTGGTTCATTAGCAGCCCATTATCTCAAGTACCACTTAAAGCCACTTTAGGAGAGAATGAGATTCAAGTAGATTGGTCAATGAAATATAGTAATAACTGGCACCCTTCACCCAGGGCTGAACAATGGAATAATGATGTGCCTAGATATGCTTGATACTTTAAACTAACCCTCTCCCTTGCCTAGGTGTCCCTGGTTACTTCATCTCCTGGACCACTATAGGTTTTTCTCCATAAGAATCTCTAGATTCTCCTGGCTGGTGGACATCTCCCTTAAGGAGCCATCTCTCTGAAATGGCTGTCTTCCTTAGGGGACCCCCCCCTTGGGGGGCTGTCTGTCCTAAGGTGCTACTACCTCCATTAAAAAGTGGCTGTCTTCCTTAAAGAGATACTCCTGCCCTTAAGGAAGGGTCTCCCTTAGTTGAAAGTTCCTTAAGGAATTTTGCCTACTACTATTGGTGTCATAGTAAACTTTGCTACTTGACTGCAAGATGATTTGAGTTCATGAATTCATTCTAGGCAACACAACCCTATATACTGACATTTTAGGCTAGCATCCCTAAACTGTGTTATATGTCAAAGGATAGAAGCTCCATCCTTAGAGATCCTAACAATGATGAAACCATAAATACAACACCCTACCATTATACGTACAAAATATAGATATTTACCTTTTTCTTTTAAATTTCCAGTTTTGTTGTCATATGATTGATTATAGTAGTTTTTCTAAGTTTTCTTTGTTATACCAATCAACAAGTACTTTAAGAGAAAGAAAAAATGAAAGAAAGAAGGAAAGAAAGGAGGGAGGGAGGGAAGAAGGAAGAAAGGCAGAAAGACAGAAAGAAAGACAGGAAGAAAGAGAAAGAAAGAAAGAAAGAAAGAAAGAAAGAAAGAAAGAAAGAAAGAAAGAAAGAAAGAAAGAAAGAAAGAAAGAAAGAAAAACAAAGAAAGAAAGAAAGGAAGGAAGGCAGGAAGGGAAGGAAAGGAAGGAAAGAAGGAAGGAAGGAAGGAAGGCAGGAAGGGAAGGAAAGGAAGGAAAGAAGGAAGGAAGGAAGGAAGGAAGGAAGGAAGGAAGGAAGGAAGGAAGGAAGGAAGGATCAAGGAAGGTGCTAACTGTGCAAGAGTTTACTAAGTATTGGGGATATAGAGCAAAAATTGAAATACTCCCTCAAGAAAGTTACTATTTATTGAAAGAAACAGCTTGTTCATGTGTTAGTAGACATAGACTAGAGAAAAATAAATACAAAGTAATATGTGGGAAGCAGATATTTGTAGCTGAAAACATCAGTAATGGCTTTGAGTGGAAGGTGACACTGATTAATCAAATAAAATATTTGAACACATCAGAAGGTGTACTAATAAATTTTGTTGGTTCTGTATATTTATTTTGTCAGATATTTATGCCCTGGCACAGGCTCAGTTTTTCTAAAGGTGACATGTACTCAGACAACAAACAAAAACAATTCATATATTCTTTAAGGTTCCCAATGAATAACCTTGAAAGTGATATTATCTTGTTTTCCCAAGATTTTGTTCAGATTCATAATTTCCCTCTTATTAATCTGTGCCATGACATATTTGTTGCAGTCTAAGGGAGACATGGTTACTGTACTTACTATTTTAATTATTATAATTTTTTTTTGCAAATTAGTAAACTTTTCCTCTAAATATTTAGATGCTATGCCATTTATCATATATTTTTAATGCTGATCATTTGTTTCCTATGAACAGATTTCATTTCCCCCATTTGACTCTCTTGATAGAATCTATTTTTTTCTGTTGCTTTTCTGAAATTTCGATTGTATGTTGTGTTGAAAGACCATTTTTTCTTTCTTTTTTTTTTTAATTTTAATTTATTTTCTTGGTTACATCATTCATTTCCACAAGGTTTTGAGTTACAAATTTTCTCCCCTTTTTGTCCCTATCCCCCAGCCCAGAACATTGATCACACTGTAAGACCCCTCCCACAATCTGTTCCCTTTTAT
>JAQQSW010017302.1:0-11491 GCA_028646575.1 Pseudocheirus occidentalis | reverse complement strand
AGATATGTACAGGCTTCCTCCAGATTATCATAGCCACATGGATATGCTAAGTAAGCCAAGTGAATATGGTAGCTTCAAGTGGGACTATCACAGAGTTTCAACTGGATCCCCTATAGATTACCGAGATTCCTTTCAATTAACTCCCTCTAGGACTGTAGGGACAAGTGAATGCTCAAAAGAAAGCCTGCCGTACAGTGAAAGTGAACAGAGACACAGCATGGATGACTATGATAGGAGACCAAAGTCTTCATATAAAATCAGACCAGCCCTCAGCCAGTCATGCGGCAGAGGTCAATATCAGCTTTTGGGCTTCAGGAACCTGCCATGCCATATGGAGCAAGGGCATTTAAGTCACACCCACAAGGACAAGTTGAATACCAGTTCCCCCCACCCAAAGAACTATCAAATACCTATAACAAAATAACAATAATGAAACAATTAAAGGGTGGTAACTTCACCATAGCAGTTAGCCTTTTAAATAAGAAATGTTCTTGAAGTTTGACTTTGTCATACAATTGCAATGATCTTAACAATCAACATGAGTAACACATAACCCCTAGTCCTTTGTCCCTTTTACTACACCTTGACATTACATAAGGGATTCTATTGCTTTTCATTTATGAGAGATACCCACAAGCTCCAGGCTCCACCTTTTAAAGGGGGAAAGGTTGAGAGGAACAGTGATAAGATCATTCTTTGTTATATCTGGAGAAGACATTACTCTTCCTTTTTCTCCATGAATAAAACAAGGAACTGAGCTGTTCTGGCCTTCTTAAATGCAGAGATCTTGCCCATAACATATTATACCATCACAGGCCAGTGGGTGGCTGAACCTATACAAACAATTCAAGTTATGTTTTTAAGTTCTCTGCAGCCTTAAAATCATAAAATCCACCCATTTAAAACAATAAAGTCTGGGAGACAAGAGCTACATATTTTTATTTGAGTTCTATGGGAGGGAAGGAGAATGGATGGCATGTCTGCTGTTAAAATGTTTATTTGATTAAGAAATATTTAAAAAGACACAAAATAATTTGTATATGTTTAGAACTCTTTTTCCCCCTACAAATAAATAACCCTACCAGTAGCACAAAATTTCCTACTACAAGAATAGAGGTCACAACTTTGTTTGGCTCTGCTTCACTGAAAATGCTAAGAAGAGTGGGTGGTTCTCCTGCCTGTAGTGAGATAAATAACATTGACTTTTACTTTTCTGAATCTTTAGAAACTAAAATGAGTAAAAGTGGCATCATTTTAAATCAGTTTACATTAAAAAAATTTATTTAGTATTTCATTTTCCCTGCTTACATGTAAAAACAGCTTCTCACATTCATATTTAAAACTTTTAAGTTCCAAATTCTCTCCTTCCTGTCTCCCACCCATTGAGAAGGCAAGCAACTCAATATAGATTATACATGTGTAATCATACAAAACACATCCATAAAAGTCATGCTGTGAAAAGATGAAGGCCAAAAAAACCTCAAGACATATAAAGTAAAATTATGTTTAAATCTGTATTCAGAAACCATCAGTTATTTCTGTGGGGATGGATATCATTTTTCATCATAAGTCCTTCAGATTTGTCTTGGGTCATTGTATTGCTGATAATAACTGTCATTCAGATATCATCTTAAAATATTGCTGTTACTTTATACATAGTACATTTGACTTTTCATCAACCCATTCGAGTCTTCCCAGGTTTTTCCAAAGGTATGCTGCTCATAATTTCTTTCTGAACAATATTCATTCCGTCTTAATCACATATCACAACTTGTTCAGCCACTCCCCAATTGATGGGCTTCCCCTTAACTTTTTTTTCCTTTTTTGGAGGGCAATTGGGGTTAAGTGAGTTGCCCAAAGTCACATGGCTAGCAGGTGTATCAAGTAGCAGAGGCCGTATTTGAACTCGGGTCCTCCTGACTCCAGGGCCGGTGCTCTATTCACTGTGCCACCTGGCCGCCCCTTCTCCTTTGCTTATAATTCTTTACTCCTAGAAAAGAACTGCTATGAATATTTTTGTACATATAGGTCCTTTTCCTTTTTGTTTTTTATGTCTTTGGAGATACATTCCTAATAGTGGTATTGCTGAGTCAAAGGGTATGCATAGTTTTATAGCCTTGTGGGCATAGTTCCTAATTCCTCTGGAATGGTTGAATTGGTTCACAATTCCACCAGCAATGCATTAAAGTCTCATTTTTCCCACAGCCCCTCCAATATTTGTCATTTACCTTTTCTATCATAATAGGTATGAGGTAGTGCCTAAGAATTGTTTTAATTTGCATTTCTTCAATCAATAGTGAGAATATTTTTTTCATATGGCTATAGATGGCTTTGATTACTTCATCTGAAAACATATCTTTTGATCATTTATCAATTAGGGAGTGGCTATTATTTTTACAAATTTGACTCAGTTCTCTGTATGTTTGAGAAATGAGGCCTTTCTCAGAGAAATTTGCTTCAAAATGTTTTTTCAAGGAGATATTTCACATTGCCTTCTATTTTTTCATTTGTTTGGATCTGTTTAATAGTATTTTGATTTCTCATGAAGTCATTTGCTTCCATTTGCTCCACTCTAATTCTGAAGGAATTATTCTCTTCAGAAAGCTTTAGAGATTCTTTTTCCATTTGGGAAATTCGACTTTTTAAGGCATTCTTCTCATTGGCTTTTTGGACCTCTTTTGCCATTTGAGTTAATCTGTTTTTTAAGGTGTTATTTTCTTCAGTTAGGTTGTTGACTCTCTTTTCATGATTTTCTTGCATCATTCTCATTTCTCTTCCCAATTTTTCCGGCACTTGTCTTATTTGGTTTTCAAAATCCTTCTTAAACTCCTCTGTGGTCTATAACCAGTTTACATTTTTCTTAGAAGCTTTTGGTGTGGGAGTTCCAAATGTGTTGTCTTCCTCCCGTTCCATGTTTGAATCTTTTTTGTCTCCAAAAAAGGATTCTAGAGTTCAATTGCTGTTCTTACTTTGCTTCCTTTGCCTGCTCATGTTGCCAGTGAAGTACCTGATTTTTTACCTCTGTGGAACTCTGCTTCCAGAGAGGAAAGCTCTGTCCCAAATCGCTGGGGTTTTAGCAGCTGCCGGAGCTATTGGGAAAGTGCTAGGTTTTTTTTTGCCACCCCCACCAGCTTTGGCTCACTGAAAACACACCATAGCATCACTCTCATTTTTCTTTCCAATTTTTCCTTTACCTCTATTACTTGATTTTTAAAATCCTTTTAGAACTCTTCCATGGCCTGAAACCAATTCATATTTTTCTTGGAGCCTTTTTTTGTTTTCTTTTTTTTTTGAAGGGGGAAGGCAGGGCAATTGGGGTTAAATTATTTACCCAAGGTCACACAGCTAGTAAGTGTTGTATCTGAGTCTGGATTTGAACTCAGGTCCTCCTGACTGCAGTATTCATTGCACCACCTAGCTGCCCCTTTTGGAGATTTGAATGTAGGCACTTTGACTTTGTTTTCTTCTTCCAAGTGTGTGTTTTGATCTTCCTTGTCACTATAATAATATTCTTCAGTCAGAGGTTTTATCCCCAATTGTTTGCTTATTTCTCCAGCCTATTACTTGACTTTTAACTATTTGTTAAAGTAGGGCTCTGCTTCCAGGGTAGAGGACACAGTATCCCAAGCTTCAGGGTTTGTGTGCAGCTGTTTTTAGAGATACTTCTAGGGACATGTAAATTTTCTGTCCTTCCAAGGTGACCAACCACAAACACTCTATGTGACAAGCCCCCTATCCCCCACCTTGACTGTAGTCACAGTCTCTGCTATGCTAATGCTCCTCCTTTCCCTGCTTCTGCTAACCAGAACTGTGACCTACTTCCATAAAATTATAAAAGTAGCAGAGGCCTGCCTTGGTGCTAGCAAAGAGATCCCTGTAATCTCCTTCTGACCAGTTGTTTGATCCCCTTAACATTGGTGGACTGAGATCTCAGGAAGCAGCCACTGATGTTGCACAATCAATCACTACCAAGGCCTACTCTTAATTGGCTGGGGCCTAGACTGTGCTGGAATGACTTGTGCTAGACTGTGCTCCACTCTCATCCAGTTGTGACAGACCCTGCTAACCTTCTAAGTTGTTTTTGGCATCTGTGGCCTGAGAGGTCTGGAAACTACCACTGCTGCCAGTGATTCAGTCACTTGGAGGTCTGCTCTGGGTTTCCTGGGGCCCTATATGCTCTGGTACAACCTGCATTGAACTGCATTCCTCTCTTACTCTGATGCAATAAATCTTTCCTGCTGCCCTTCAGGTTGTTTTGGGCTGGGAATTTGTTTCACTCCATCATTTTGTGGGTTTTTTCTTATTCTAGATTTTAAAAGTCATTTTTACAAGTATTCAGAAGGGTGTGGGGGGAGATCTCAGGTGAGTCTCTGCCTTTATTCCATCATCTTGCCTCCATCCCACTTTGCATTTTTAAAAGCCTCATTTCATCTTATTATGTGATACATGTAGTCTAGTTGGATGTCCACAACAATGCCTTGGGAGCAAGCTCTCTTACTGTACTGGAATATTTGGTATCCCAGTGGATAAAAAGAAGTACTCCATCCCCCCCTCCACTCCCAACTACCCGTGCAGGCATACCTGCCCCATAATAATGTTTAACTACATATTCTGTCAAAGCATGTGGACATCATCAACTCCCCTGCACAACTTAATTTCAGTATGTGCAATTTAGAATTCATTATCTTTCTCTTAAAAATTTCATTTCTTCCTAACTTCATTAATTCTCCTTCTGCTCACCTTGTGTTACGGGTTTTTAATTCACGTGAGGGTTATCTTTTTGGGTCAGGATGTATAGGGCTTACATATACCCACCTCAACAGGCCTCGGGCGTCCCCGGCTCCCGTCCACTCTGGGAGAAACAGCTGCACAGAAAAACTCAGGACACAGGACTTGCTTCTAGCTTTTATTGAGAGTTCGTCCTCTATCTGAGTGTGGCTGGACTGGACTGGACTCCCTCTGCCTCCGGGTAGCCTGTTTTTAAGTCCTTTCTCCAGGGCCCCTTAGGGCCCCTCCCCTGGCCATGCTTTTCTCTTGTCATATAATGAGGGCTTCTGGGTGTTTTAATTGTTAAAACTTATCAGAATGGAGGGGCAGGTATGTAGCCCAATGGATAGAGCACTTGGACTGGACTCAGGAAGACTCATCTTCCTCAGCTCAAATCTGACTTCAGACACTTACTAGCTATGAGACCAGACAAGTCACTTCACCCTGTTTGCCTCAGTTTCCTCACCTGTAAAATGACTAAGAGATGGAATTGGCAAACCTTTGTCAAGAGAGCTTCAAATGGGGTCATGAAGAGTCAGACATAACTGAAATGACACAATAACAACAATCAGAATGGATCTACCCTCATTCTACTTGATTTTGTCCTACTATAAATAGCTCAATATTGGCATTCCATTTCTTCAAGTTGAATAAACTGAGACAGGTGAAGAGACTCACTCAGGGTCGCACAGCTAGTAAGTGTCTGAGGCTGGATTTGATCTCAAGTCACTAAAATCTAGACTAAGCACTCTATCCATTGTAGTTCCCTTCCCTTTCTTCCCTCCCTCCCTCCTTCCCTCCCTCCTTCCCTTCCTTCCTTCCTTCCTTCCTTCTTTCCCTTCCTTCCTTCCTTCCCTTCCTCCTTCTTGCTCCCTTTGGAAATTTCATGCCCAAAGTCTGGGCTTCCTCAATTGCATACATTTCTGTTTGGTGTAGTCAGCCCTACTTCATCCCCTAGTATATCTCTCTATGTAGCAATTGTTCCCATATCTAGCTGTCCAGATCTGACTTCTCTTATGAACCCCAGATCTGAATCTCCAATTGCCTATAAGACACATCTTTGACTAGCACCTCAAATTCAACATAACCAAAATATATTTATTCTTTACTCACTAAACCTGCATTTATTTTTGTGTTCATTATTTCTCTCAGTAGTACTATACTATTTTTCATAAGTTATCCTATGTTCAAAGACCTGTAAATCACTGTTGACTTTTCCTTTTCTGTATTTTATCACAGATGAGTTAAATCTTGGCAGTTCTACCTCAGCAAATCTGTTCCCAGTACTTCATGATTTTACTTCTATCCCCTTTGTACTGACCCTCATTACCACCTAAGTAGATTACTGAAATAGGTTTTATTTTTTGCCTCTATTCTCATCTCCCTTTTCATCCTTCATGTCCTCATATCACTGCCAGACTAATTTTCTTATGCATAGGTATGGTCACATTGTTCAGTCATGTCTGACTCTTCATAACCCAATTTGGGGTTTCTTGGCATAAGATATTGGAGCAATTTGATATGTCCTTTTCCAGATCATTTTACAGATGAGAAAACAGAGGTAAAAAAAAAAGGTGAAATGATTGCACCACCTCGCTTCCCTAGTGGTCAAGTTATTTCTCTGGTCAAAAATCTTCATAAGCTCCCCATTGTCTCCTAAAGATAGTTCAGACTCTTCCAGAGTTCAAAGGAGCTAGGATTAAAACCAAGAATCACCTACCCAGCAAAATAAGTATAATAGTTCAGGGGGAAAATAGATATCCAATGAAATAGAGGATATTCAAACATTCTTGATGAAAAGACTAGAGCTGAATAGAAAATTTGACTTTGAAATACAAGAAATGAGAAGCATGAAAAGGTAAACAGGAAAGAGGAATCCTAAGGGACTTATTGGAGTCGAACTGTTTATATTCCTACATGGAAATTGATAACTCATGAGACCTTTCTCAGTATTAGGGTAGTTGTAGGAAATATAAATATATAATATATAAATATAACAAATATATCAAATTGTATATATATATATATATATATATATAAAACAAATATATCAAATTGTATATATGTGTGTGTGTGTGTACCTACATATATACATACATACGTGTATATATATATGGAGAGAGAGAGAGAGAGAGAGAGAGAGAGGAATATATTGGCAGAAGGAAAAAGGGGGAGAGAGAATAGGGGTAAATCATCTCATAAAAGAGGCAAGAAAGAGATTTGACAAAGGAGGAGAAGTGGGGGCAGGTGAAAGGGAATGGGTGAACCTTACTCTCATCAAATTTGGCTTAAGGAGGGAATAACATACACACTCAATTGAATGTCTTACCCTACAGGAAAGTAGAAGGGAGTGGGATAAGAAGGGAGAGTGATAGAGGGAAGGGAAGATTGGAGGAAGGCTAGTAAGAAAAACACTTTTGAAAAGGGACAGGGTCAAAGGAGAAAATAGAATAAGTGGGAGGTCAGGTTAGGATGGAGGGAAATATAGTTAGTCTTTTACAACATGACTATTACGGAAGTGTTTTTGCATAACTCTACATGTATGTCCTATATTGAATTGTTTGCTTTCTCAATGAGGGTGGGTGGGGAGGGAAGAAGGGAGAGAATTTGGAGCTCAAAAATTTAAAAACCAATGTTAAAAATTGTTTTTGCATGCAACTGGGAAATAAGATATACAGGTAATGGGGTATAGAAATCTCTCTAGTTCTACAGGAAAGTAAGGGAGAAGGAGAAAAGAGAGAGTGATTGGAGTGATAGAAGGGAAGGCAGACTAGGAGAAGCAGTGATCAGAATGCATGCCATCTTGGGGTGGGGAAGGGGAGAGACAGAGGAAAATCAGGAACTCAACATAATGTGGAAATGAATATTGAAAACTAAAAATAAATGTAATTTTAAAAGAAATGAAAAAAAAATAAAGTTCAGACTCTTTTTTTCCCTCCCAGCATTCAAGGCCCTCCCCAGTCTGGCACCAACCTCATTTTCCAACCTTAATTCCCATCACTTTCTTCCACATGTTCTGTGTCCCAGCCTAATTATATGATTCAGCACTCTCTAAATATAGCCTAGGCTTCTTCATACCATCACTCCTCCAGTTTGATGTAGCTGAAATGTTCTTCTTTCCCTTCACCCACTGACTTCCTGTCTATTTTTTAAAACCTTCTCTAGACAGAATTTCTTCTTTGGTTGATAGTAATATGCCCTCTGCTTCCATTCCAACATAGCACCATGTTTCACCACTTTGTAATTTATCTAGTTCAGTTCTACAAACATTTATTCAGCACTTACTATGATGCAAGACACTGCTCTAGGTAAGGACTCATCATGCAGTATCATGTGTTATATACTATTTATGTGTTATATTTTCTAAGTTCATCTACACCTGGGGTTCTCAAACTCTTTGGTCACAGTACGCCTTTTACACACTTCAAAATTATATAGCTTTATAAAATTACTTTGCTTATTAAAAATTATTTCTGACCCTCTCAAAGAACATTTGCTCATATTAGTGATACAAATATGGATATTTGCCATATTTAGAAATTAAAAATTCTTTTCATATAAATTATTTTAACCTCATAGACTGCATGTAAGGATGGCAAGGACCCACAGAGGTCCTCAAATCACACTTTCAGAACTGCTAGTCTTAACCATAAGCTCCATGAGGACAAAGATTGTTATATCTAAAAATAACTTCCCCCTAATCAGTCAACAAGCATTTATTAAGTGGCTGCTATGTGTAAGAAACTAGGCAAACTATAGGGGACACAAATACAATGAATGAAATAATCCCTATGCAAGGAGCTGACATTCTTTTAAGGAAGATAGCATATCTATAACCACAGACATAGAATAAAAATACAACTACATTTTTAAAAACAAGGTAATTTGAGAGGGAGGGCACTAGAAGACCTTTCATGGTGCTCTGCACACAGTGGGAAATCAATAAACCTCTGCTGGTGAGGGTGATCATACAGAGAATGGATCATTATAAATGGATTTGGGGGTGAGCAGGGAATTCTGTGTTTTGTACTAATCAAAAAAGTTAATGAATCAATAAATAACAGAGTTAGATTAATCAGAAACAAATGGTTAAGATAAGTGAGGAGAAAATTAATATCAATGTTGAAGTCTCCTAGTATGAGGACAAGAATTGAGGAGGAGAAAAAACTTGTAAGGTAGGTATCAAACTCATTGAAGAAAGATAAGTAATGCTTTGGGGACAAGGGGAGGTGTAAACAACAGCAATCAGGATTTTGATAGGATGATAGTTGTGAAAATAGATTGAAACTCAAAGAAAGAAAGCTTATTGAGTGATAGAAAATGGAGGAGAACCTGCAAGTGGCAATTGGGAACAAAGAGTTTCCCATTTATGTGCCTCAACCAGTGAGTGAAGGAGAATGAGTAAAGGGGCAACCAGTATGAGAAGGGGTAACCAGGGCAACTGTGTTTTCAGGGGAAATCCAGGCTTCAATAATAGCTAGTTGGTGGCAGCAATGAAAGAGGAATAGATGTAAGATGAAGGAAAGATTTTTGGCTATGGAACCGGAATTCCAGAGGGCATGGTGGAAGGGTTGAGTGGAGTTGGGGTGAAACTTTGGATTAAGAAGGTTGTAGGGAGTAAAAATGAGGAATCAGGTGTAGGGGGCTTGGAATAGGATTTGGATGATAACCTACATGAGTTCAGAGTCACTGGAATATGAAGGATATGACCAGGTATGAGAATATTCATCTTTAAGTGGAAGGTACCATCCTCTAACCTGAAAGGACAGGTGTTGCAGCAGGAAATGGGAGGCCAGAACTTGAAAGGAAGGTTGCTCTTCTTTGCACTGGAGGATTTCCAAAACCCAATTGAGAGACTGGCCTGGCAGTAGCATGTTGAAGATATCTTATACTGGTGTAGATGAAAGTGATTGCTTTTGGGGTGGATAGAAGATGCTTGACCTAGACCCTTAACAGTCTTCCTTCAGAATTGTACCAACAATGCAGTATTCACAATGCCTACAGTAACTATAAATATGCTGTTATGGTTGTTAATCACAAAATGTAACAAGCTCTCTACATGGGAAATATAACTAGAACATTTATTCAAATGCCAGAAAACTGAGTCCCAAACCAGAAAGTCAAAGCCATCACAGTAGTTATGAAGTTGGCACATGTAGTTAATGTAGTAAACACCCATAATCTCAAGCCTTCAAAACAGGACAGGCCACATCAGGCAAAGATCCTCCTTTCTTCACTCACAGAAACTGCTCAGCATCCAGGCAGCTTACTCCCAGCAGCTCTGGTCCCCCACAGTTCCTGTCTCTGGCAGTCCTCAGCATGAGTCCTTGGCAGATATTCTTGCTGGCTCACAGAAAAAGGAGTTTGTGCTGCCGCTGTAGCCACTGCTGCTGCTTGCAGTTACCATGGCACAGACTCTGGCTTGGCTCTGGCTTCCTCTTGCCCCCCCTCTTCCTGCTATGTTAGCAAGTTCAAGGGGCATGGAAGATCTTCAAATCCCTGAACCATTACATTTGGCCCCAAGATCTTTCATGTTCCCTACTTGGCAAAAATATATCAATAACACATTTCATTACATAGGTAAACAATGGTAGCACACAATCAACACAGAAAATAACATTTTAGGGTGGGGCTTGAGCACAAGTTCCCCATCATTCCCCCCAAAACAAATGGGGTCCCAAAATCTTGGGGTAAGGGGCAAAGATCTCTTCTTCCATGGCTACTTGCTGCTGAAATTGGACATAGAGCTGCCCCTGTCCCAAGGAGTCCCATTTGAGAGGTCAGTTCATTAGCCAGCATTTGGAACGTGCTTGATGCCAGGTCCAGGATTGACATTTCACAGTTGTGCACAGGAGGTGACTTCCAGCTTAAGCTATCAGGCATATGCAGGACGAGGGTACTAAGTCTGCGGAAACAAATGTAGCAGACAAGGTGAACAGACAAAAAGTCAAGAAGAAGCAAGGAGACAGTAACCAGAAACAAGGTAGATATAGGATCAGCTGTGCTACTGGAGACCATGAGCCCATTGTTGTAGCCTTATTCATGGTAGAATATATGAGTTAAGGAAGATGACGGCATAGAAGAAGCAAGGTCCCACAGCTCCCACACCGCCACCCTAAACACCCATAAAAAAATGAGCCCAGACAAAGTCTAGGATTCTCAGACTCACAAAAATACAGAAAACACATTTCTCGATGAAGGCAGCTGGGAAGCAGGGGCTCATCACAGCAGCCGGGAGCAGAGGCTGGCCCAGCCTGAAGCTGAGACCATGGCAAGGCCTCGGGCAGTGGGAAGGAGCTGGGCTGAGCTGAGCCGAGCCACACTGCAGCCAATGTTCAGAGGTTCTACAGCCTCCAGCACCTCCACATCTGCCAAGGCATGAGGAATGGGGATGGGAGAGGGGCAGCTCACACCAGAGCAGCTCACACCAGGTTAGCCAGGAGGAGCTTAGCCTCCCAAGCCACAGCTTGAGTCTACTTCAAAGAAGATCTAAAGCACCTGCCTTAGGGGATCTTCAAATCCCGCAAACCAAGGTCAGAGACTGTTAGTGAAAGTGAAACTTTGAAAATTAACTTGGGGGAAGAAAAGCAGTTTGGCCAATCTGCCCCTGGGGCAAGGAAGCAGTGGGGGAAGGGAACTGCTGGAACCACTGGCAGCCCCCAACAGGCTGCTTCAGAGCCCCTGACCTGTGGACTCCACAGGGGGGCTGAATTGATTGATCAGG
>JAQQSW010017301.1:0-11491 GCA_028646575.1 Pseudocheirus occidentalis | reverse complement strand
AAGATCTAGAAAGAACAGAGTTTAAATGGAGACTGAATCAAGCTACATGCTCTTTTTCCGTGTTTGATTTTGTTTCCTCTTTCCAGTTGTTCATTTCATTGTTTACAATGTTTCTTTACAACGAGACTAATGTCTAATGTGAAAGTATTTGCAGATCCTATACTTGATTGCATGCCACCATGGGGGGTGGGGGGGGAAAGGAGGTGAGAAGATTTGAAACTCAAGGGATTATGGAACTGAATCTTGTAAACTAAAAGTAAACAAACAAATCAATGAAAAAGATTTTTAAAAGAGGTCAATGTCTGATTCACAGCTTCATAGATTGTATCAGAAGCCAGTTTTCTTCTTATTCCAAGTCCTTCTCCTTCTCCTTTACTTTCACCTTCACCTTCTCCTTTGCCTTCTCCTTGTCCTTCTCTTCCTTCTCCTCCTTTCTCTTTCTTCTCTACATAATACCTTAATTTACATAGCATGCATGAATTTTCCAATCTTCACTATGACTGTGCTAGGTGGGTAGTACCACGGTTGCTAAGATGAGACTTGCAATAAAATTTTGTTTCAAAAGGTCTAAAGTCAGCATTATTTCTATTTTTTATTTTGCTTTTAATTTATTGAATAAAACAATCATTTCCATAATGTAGTATAATAAAACAATGATTGCCCATGAAACTGCACATCTATTATATACAACTTGCTATTCCTTTTCTTTTTTCTTTTCTTGCTCTGGAGATGGCTACTATTAGACACAAATATGTGAATATGTAAAATCATTTTATATGTACTTTTATTTATTAGTTCTTTCTTTGCATGCAGGTATCATTTTCTTTCATAAATCCTTTCAAGTTAATTTGAGTATTTATAATAGTCAGAATGACTTATTTGCTCAAAACTGTTCTTAAAATAATATTGTTTTACTGTGTAAAACACCCTCTTGTTTCTGCTCATTTGGGTTTTTCATTATTTCATGCAAGTGTATCTATGTTTTCCAAAGATCATTGAGCTCATCATTTGTTATCCCACAGTAGTATTCCCTCATGATTTTATACCACAACTTGCTTAACCATTCATCAACTGAAAAATGTCCCTGAAATTTCCAGTTGTTTGCCACTACAAAGAATGCATTATTTCTACTACATCATATTATTTCATTCAGTACTGCTTTCTGCTGGTACAAAAATCATTTCTGTTCCTCCCTATGTAGTACTCTACCACTCTATCCCTACACAGGTGGGGAAAAAAGGGAAATAGAAAAAAGAGAAATGAATGCAACAAATGTTCTTTTTTGTCTTCTTTTTAGAAGAATACCAAAATGTAGTAGGGCATAGTAAAATTTTGGCAATGTTTCATATGGGAAGAACTGCCTTCAACCATCTCTGCCATATGCTTTATTATTTGTATTAACATTTCCAGTTTTCCTTTGTTTCTGAAATGCCTTTCCATAGTCTAGACTAGATAAAGAGCAGAAGCCATCTGTTTAAGAAAGGAAAATAGTTTTCTTAGATAATCATCATACATTCCCTTACTTTCTCCTTCCCTTTCTTTACCTCCTCACCATTTTCTTTTACAAATGATGGAAAATAGTTTCCTGTTTCCCCTCTGTGGCATAGAAATAGTACAGTCAGTTTACTCTTGAGCAGATTTAACACATCTGGGGTTACTTTGAAGGTTTAGCTCCTGAGGAGAAAAGGCCAGATATAGCTTTCCACATAAAAGTTTCTATGACCCTGGACCAGCTTTACATCTGGGGGAAATAAACAGAGTTTAAATAGTTTCTGGTTCTTTTCCATTTTTATCATTCAGGTGTGGGATCTTATGAAATCTTTATCCTGGAGAGTACATGGGGGAGGATGAGTAAACCAGAGTGAGTCCCATAATCCTAATTTCTACACATGAGACATTCAAGATCCTAAATACAATTATTGCTTGGGGCATGTTTAAAGATAAACTATAGTTATCCCTCCCATATTCCTACTTTCTCCATGGCGGTTTCCATGTAGCACAGGTAAGAAGGGAAGTATATATGTACATGCACACATGTATTTTCATATATATGCTTGCATGGGGAGAAAGGGAGGGAAGGAGAAGGGGGAGAGAGGAGAGGGAGAGAGAGAGAGAGGAAGAGGAGAGGAAATCACAATTTCTTTTGATAATATTTGACTAATTAGGAGAGATAGGGGATATCCATCCATGGTTGGTGTTAAGGCAAAATTCAAGTGTGGAAAGAATTGAAATGGAAGTAGTCAGTGAACTGGCTGAATGCTATATCTTGGGAATGACTCTTTTCTCAAGGACCAATAATGATAATAATTCAATAAAAACTGCTTACCCCATTATGTCAGACATACTGTATATACTGGAATTGATTAACTCTTCAGATTCTGGATCCAAGATAATGAAAACTCTAAACTGATTACAAGTCATGTAACTGAAAACACAACACACGAAGCTGCCCTTGGTTTGATTTACTACAATGGGCATTTACCCAAACACCTTTATGTGCATATCTGTCCTTCTAAGGCTGAGGCTGTTTACCTTTCATTGATTTGTCAGCAGAGCACATCAATCTGAGAGCGCTAGAGGAAGCAAATGAATACTGCTTGCATGATCAGCAACCTTCAGCAAAATAGTCCACTTTTCCATGATCATTTAGGTTTTATTGTTTTTAACCGAAGATTATCATAATTGAAGGACAGCTCTGAAAGGCTGGTTGTGCATGAAATCTTGTGGAAACTCTCAAAGAGTCTAACTTACAGATAAGCCACTGATCTGCCTTAGAGGGAGATGAGTTCATGACATATGGGAATTGGCTGAAGGAATGATGCATGTTTAGCCTGGAGAAAAGAAAACTCAAGGGACACATTCCAACTGTTTTCAAGTATTTAAAGGATTGTCGTGTGAAGAAAGGATTAGACTTACTCTGTTTGGGCCCAGAGAGCTGAACTGAGAGCAATAGATAGAATTACAAAGAGGAGAATTTAGGTTTGATTTCAGGAAGACCTTTATAATTGTGCTATCTGAAAGAGAATAAGTTGATTCAAGAGGTGGAGGTTTACAAATAGAAGCTAAATGACTACTTGTCAAGTATGTTATTGTGGGGATTACTTTGCATCTGAGTTGAACTAGATGAACACTGAGCCCTTTTCCAATTTTCAAATTCTTTGATTCTGTGAGTTTCATGTTCTGAGTTCTGTACATGGATCTTCACAACCACTCTTGACCCCCTTCAACATATAACTATTTTATGCCTACGTGCTTGGCAGGAATTAGGACAGGGGGAAGAAAAGAAGTATAATCTTGGCCAGAAAAGGTCTCACCTGCCTTTAACTATGCTTGCCTCACTTATGCATTAAAATACTCTAGTTTCTTATTATAGTAACTTATGTACGTCCCCAAATCCCCATGCTGAATTGTCAGAAACTCGATAATAACAAGAACTATATTTTATTCTCTACATTACCTCAAGCCTGGCTATATATCTTTATTAGGTAAATACTCAAGGAAAGAATGTTAAATTGAATTGTACAGTTGAAATGTGTTGGTAAGGTAGTTGTGGTGTGAAATAGAAAATTTGTTTGTAGTTTCTGATGATAGAGTAGAAGAACATTATGGGCTGTGTGTGTACATAAATCATTTTGGAAAGTACATTTTAAAGAGTTAAAAAACATATAAAACCTTTAGGATTTCAATGTCCAAAATTCTGCAGGGAATATTGTGCCACAATGTCTAGGAAACTGTTAAGAATAAAATGATGATATTACAAATGCAAATGTTTCCTATGAGAAAGAAAAGGAGATTCCTAAAGATGCTAATCTGTGAACTGAGAGATTTCATGATTAACTGTAATAGAAACAGAGGAGAATTAAAAAAAAAAAGGTCTAGGGGCAGCTAGATGATACAGTGGATAGAGCACTATCCCTGGAATCAGGAGGACCTGAATTCAAATCCAGCCTCATACACTTATTAACTATGTGACTCTGGGAATGTTACTTTACCTCAATTGCCTCTGGAAAAAACATTTAATATAAATGAGTTTAAGGTCCTCTGAGAATCATATCAGGAGTGCTAAAAGTAATGATGGCAAGTTAGCAATAAATGCTAAAGACAACAAAAAGGGTTATGCTATGAGGAAGGTAAAGATGGAAAAAGGCTTATGAACAGGGCTTGATGTAGAAAGTACAATGGTTACAGAAAACAGAACTACTCAGTAGACATAGATCTTATTTCCTCCACCAAGGAGAATGATTTAAGGATGGGATAGAATAAAATGAAAATGGCTACCAAATAGTTGAAAACCAGCATACATAAGGAAAGGATGAGAGAAAACTTCACTGCCTCAAATGAGTTCGCATCACCAGACCTAAGTAAACTATCTCCCAGAGCCTCAAAAGGGGTGACAGAGGTGCTGAGTTGTCAGTGTTCTATGAAAAATAAGCAACAACTAGTGGATAGCAAAGTGCTTCAGGAATGAAGACAGGTAAACACTGTATCAGGTTGAGAGAGGGGAACAGAGAGATTGCCATCTGATTAGTGCCATTGCACTGATAAGAGGAAAAACCTCCAATGATACATTCTCAGATCATTTAATGTGCTTAAGTGCAAGGGAAAATTTCTCCACATTTAGATCTGTACATAATGAATATAGGCTGCTTCAGATGACGGTCAGTTCTTCATCACTATAGTTCTTCTAGTAGAGGTAGAATAACTACTTTTCAGTGACATTGTAAATTTATGTTCAAATATAAGTGAGAATATATGAGCTCTGAGATCTTTCCCATTTTTGTGACTTTGTCAATCTGAGATACAAGTGCTCTCTTTTAAATTTATGGTCATGGATTGATAGAGTTGTAGAATAAAACTGGAACAGACATTAGAGGCAATCTAGTCCAATGTTCACTTTTTACCAATGAGGGACTGGCTCACTCACAGACTTTAAGTAACTGACTAGCCTGAAGTCATATAGCCATTTACCTTCTAGGATGTGGCTTAATAAACATATGCTTTAAATATCAATTACAGTGACTTCTTTCCATTAGAATCTCTGGTGAATGTTTAGGGGTACATTTCCAAGCAGAATGAGGCATATAAATATATGTAGTCAGTTACTTTTATAAAAATGAAATGGTGAGTAGTAATTCAGATAAAACTTTCAGCTGATTCTTTTTCTTTTCAGCAATTTCACTCTAAGAAGGATGGTGAGCTATGGACTAGAACACAGAGGCAATGGAAAGCAATGAAACAAGAGCAGAATAGATTGGGGTCAATATCATCACATGTTGTCACTGTGGAGGTTTTTGTATGTTAAGAAAAGCCCTGTGGGGTTCTGGCACATTCCTTTTGCATTAGTGAAATTCCAAAAACTAAAGACTTAAGGAAGGTGAATATAACAGAAAATCCAAAGGTCTAGCAGAGAGGAAAAGAGTCATTGGGCTTTTGCAGAAAATAGGAGAGCTTTTCAAGATGCTGAAAAAAAAGACTTGCCAGGAGAAAGACAAAGAAAGAAGAGAAATAAAAAAGCAACAACTTGTCACCATCACTATCACCACTACTGTGACCACCACTACCATGGCCATCAACAACAACAGCAATGATGAAATGAAATGAAATGGAAGAGAGAAGGTTGAAGGGGAGAACATCTTAGTTGCAGTATAAAAAAATGTGAGTTGTAAGATTGACAAAATGAGATGGACCATGAATTTTAATTACTTTATATCTCTATTTTCCAGACAAGTACATAGATAAGTTAGATATTTATAATTCAATTTCAGTAACATTTTTATTATTTTAAAGATTCAAGTATCACAAGAACATGTTTCTACAAGCTGAATACTCATTTTATTTTGTTTCTTGTACTCACCTCAGATCTTTTATTTTCTATAGAGACTATAGATTATAGTGTGGGGGACAAAGTGAAGAAAAAAAGTTTAATATCATAGATATAAAAAATACTTATTTCAAGAAAAATTAGAGTAATTGCTAAACAAAATGGCTTTTTGTTTACTTAATCATTTTGATATTTAACCATAGTTCAACTTTAATCAGGCACTGAATACACACATATACATATATATATATGTATGCATACACACATATATCATACATGTATATGTTATGACACTATAAGAAAATGTTTTCCATGACTAAAATTTTGTCTAAAAGATTTGTTAGATACAAAAAAGAGGTAGAAAAGATTCATTTTAACTGAGTTTGCACTTGAGCCAGTGTTATAAATGATAGTCCACTTTAAGTTTATTTTGGGGTTAACTACTCAGCAAATCTTGCATGCAAACTTTATGGAAATTGTCATGTACTCTTTTTGATTAAATACTATATTGATTAAAAGGAGGTCCTAATTTATTTTGGTTCTATTAAAGTGAAAAATAATGGCTGGTAAGCAAAAAACAAAACAAAAACAAACCAAACACACTTTTCTGTTTCAAGGAGGTTATGAACCAGGCAGTTAAATAAAACCCACTAGCTTAAAGAGACTAGGCTTTAGTTTTAAGAATCAACTCATAAAGACTAAATCTGCTTTAATGCATTTAATGATTTATTATGTAGCTCTGTTTCTGGATGGAGGACAAAACAAGATACGGGAGTCCATATAGTTTTGTATTTTTTTCTGTTCTCCATTTACAGTTAACTTTTGGTATTTTACTTCCAGTGATTCGAATTTCAAGAAAATCTGAGTTGGATCATTCTAAGTGAGAAGAGCAGAACCAGAAAAAAATTGTACACAATCACAGACACATTGTATGTGTGATGACCAACTTCAATAAACTGAACTCTTCTCAGCAACACACAGGTATAAGACAACTTGACAAGTCTCAGGATGGAAGAAGATATCTACATTCAGAGAAAAATCTAGAAAGACCAGAGTTTAAATGGAAACTGAAGCAATCTACATGCTATCATACTTTTTCATGTTTGGTTTTCTTTCTTTTTTCCCATTGTTCACTCCATTGGTTACAACCCTTCTATACAACCAGACTATTGTACAATATGAAAGAATTTACAGATCCTATACTTAATTGCATGCCACCATGGGGGGAGGGTGTGAAGGAGGGGAGTAAAATTGAAACTAAAGGGATTGTGGAACTGAATCTTGAAAACTGAATGTAAATAAACAAGTCAATAAAAAAAGAAAATCTGAGTTAGATTCTGGGAGCATCCGACTCTCACAAAGGTGAAGGGGGCTTGGGATTTGGGAAAATAGATACAATTCAATTTGATCATCTTTGGATAAATGATAGCCATGAAGATACTTTTTTTAGGATAGCATAGTAGAATCTAATTCCCCACAGAGAGATGGTATTTTGACCAAAGAGTATATTTGTTTTATGAAATAAAATCTGACTATCAAAAAATTACTTTGATTTCAGGAAGCATTGAGAGAAAGATGGCTTCAAAGATTAAGGAAGCAATTGTTTCCATGTACTAGGCACTGGGCATGCCATATCCATATCTGGAATGTTGTGTTTAAATCTAGTTCTAGGTGATATATTTTAACAAGCTGAAGCACATCAGGAGAAGAACTAACAGAATATTGATTACCCTAAGTATATGTCATATAATTATCATTTGGAGGAACTGGTGATGTTTATCATGCAAAATAACATGGTAGATGTGATAGCTATATTCAGGTATTTGAAAAACTTTACTATAGAAGAAGGAATGGACTTGTTCTCTTAGATCCCATAGGGCAAAAACAGGAACAATTAAAGGAAAAGAGAAAAATTTAAGATTGATGACAGGATAAACCTCTGAAAAATTAGAGGTCTCCAAAATTGGAAGGGATTGCCTTGGTAGTGGATTTCTTATTGTAATAATCTAAAATATGGAATAAAAGTTGCAGAAAGATTATCCACTAAATTGATCAAAAGATATGCACGGTTTTCAAAGGAAGATCACATGCCATCAACAGTCATATAAAATGACTCAAATCATTAATAAGAATAAATACAACTTTGATACAATGTCCAAGATGCTGGCTGTTTAATTGAGATGGTGGTCAGTAAAGTTATACTATCAAATCCTTTTGATATCGTTGTCATATGGGTATTGCCAGTGGCTTTAGGAGCTGAGTGGCTATTCCTCAGATCACCAAGCTCTCTGCCTGTAAAAGTCTTGGGAATACTTCTGGATGTCTGATGCCTGATGTAGATAGAATAAATTCAAGCAAATTATATCATCTAATCTGTATACTAGGTTCATGGTAAAACTACAAGGATTACATCTCAGTAATACAATAGGCTGTATTTTGACTTTGGAAAATAGGCATTTGGAGTTTGATATTGTTTTCAAGTTGGGACCTTTGACAAGATAACATAATTTTATAAATCCTATATGGAATACTTAGTGTGGGCCAAAGACTATGCCAAGTACTGAGGAGACCCCCCCCCAACAAAGGTAAAAATGCAATCACTGACATTAGTTTACGTTCTAAAGTAAAAGCTTGCATTCTAATGATAGAGACAACACATAAATAGCTTCGTGCCTATAGTATACATACAGGGTAAAGGGGAGGTAGTCCCGGAGAGAATAAATTAACTCTTTGGAGTTGGGGATAACTCCTCCAGCATTTGTCATTTCAGATAGATATACCTCAGAGTTTTAGTTTGCATTTCTCTAATCAACTGTGGTTTAGAGTTTTTATTTCATATTACTATAGATAGCCTTGATTTCTTCTAAAAGTTATCTCTTCATATTCATTTGCTATCAATTGGGGAATGACTTTTAAAAATGAATTTAATACAGCTCCCTATATATTTGAAAAATGAGGCCTTTATCAGAGAAACTTGCTGTAATTTTAAAATATTACTTTTATATGGTACCCTTTACCCAAATGTAGTTTATCTGACTATCTCTTTTAATTAAGCCCATTTTTGCTTTTGCTGTGTTTGAGATCATTATTGTTCACTTGATATTTTTATTTATTTCAGCTAAAGCACAACATATTGTGCTCCAGCCCTTTATTTTATCTGTGTGTATCTTTCTGCTTCAAGTTTATCTCTTGCAAAAAAGAAACCCCCAAAAACAAAAATACAACACATTGTAGGGTTCTGATTTCTAATCCATTTTGCTATCCACCTCTGAATATACTATCTGCTATTCCATTTTATAGGTAAGTTAATCCCATTCTCATTCACAGTTATAATTGCTAACTATATTTCCCTCCATCCTCTTATCTCTTGCTTCTCTCTCTCTTTTTACTCTTCTCAAGGATCTGTTTTGTTTCAGACCACTGCTTTCCTTAATCTTCTTTCTCTTTTATCAACCCTCCCCTTTTGCATATCCTTTCCTCCTTTTCCTTCCCTGTTGTTTTATATCCAGCTAAATATTATATATGTGTGTATATGTATGTGTGTACTCATATGTATACCTGTGTATGTATATATTCCTCCCTCTTTGAACCAATTCCTGTGAGAGTGAGTTTCAAGCATTGTCTAGATTGTGAGATAATTTCCCCATTTTTCCTCTCCTTTCCTCTTTTTCTCTGTACATCATGTTTTCTCACCCTTTCATTTTTCTGTGATCATCCTAACATAATTGACTCAGTCCTATGCCTTTTATGCACACTTCTTCTAACTGCCCTAATAAAGTTCTTAGGATTTACATGGATCATCTACCCATATATGAATGTAAACAGTTTAACTTTGTTGAGTCCCTCATGATTTCTCTTTTCTAGCCTTTCTAGGCTTCTCTTGAGTCTTGTGTTTGAATGTCAAGTTTTCTGTTTAGTTTTTTTTCCATAAGGTGTCCAAGTCCTCTATTTCATTAAATACCCATATCACCCCTGAAATACTATATTCAGTTTTGCTTTGTGAGTTATTATGACTTGTAATCCTAGTTTTTTTTTTCCTTCCAGAATGCCATATTCTAAATCTTTTGCTCCTTTAAGTTGGAAGCTGTTCAATCTCGTATGATCAGACTGTGGTTCCACTATATATATTTGGATTGCTTCTTTCTGGCTGCTTGCAGTATTTTCTCCTTAATTTGGAAGCTCTGAAGTTTGGTTGTAAGATTATCATTTTGGGGTCTCTCTCAGGAGATGATCAACAGATACTGTATATTTTTATTCCACCCTGTAGATAAAATATACAGGAATATTTCCTTGGTAAGTTCTTGAAATATGGTGTTTAGACTCTTCCTTTTATCACAGCTTTCAGGCAGTCCAATAAATCTTATATTATCTTTTCCCAATTTATTTTCCATGTCAGTTGATTTTTACGAGATATTTTATATTTTCTTCTCTTTTTTCATTGTTTTGGCTTTGTTTTTATTATTTCTTGATGTCTCATGCAGCAATTAGCTTCCACCTTATTCTAATTTTTAAGGAAATATTTTCTTCAGTGAATCTTTGTACCTATTTTCCATTTGACCAATTCTGATTTATAAGGAATTCTTTTCCTCATTAAACTTTTGTGTCTCCCTCCATTTTTTTTTTTTACTATTTGGCCAATACTATTTCTTTTTCCTTTTCCTTTTTTTTTTTGGAGGGGGAAAAGCAGGGCCATTGTGGGTTGACTTGCCCCAGGTCACGTAGCTAGTAAGTGTAAAGTGCTGAGACCAGATTTGAACCCAGGTCCTCCGGACTCCAGGGCCAGTGCTCAATTCACTGTGCCACCTAGGCACTCCCCAATACTATTTCCTAAGGTATGATCTTCTTTAATATTTTTGTGTATCTCTACTAACTCATTAATTCTCTTTTTCATAATTTTCTTGTATTGTTCTCATAACCACCCTTTTTTCTCTATCACTTTTTTAAATTATTATTTTTTTTAGTTTTCAACAATTACTTCCCTCAGTTTTAAATTTTCTCCTCCTCCTTCCCCAACATGACTTGCAATCTGATATGAGCTCTATACCTACATTCCTATTAAAAATATTTTCATGTTAGTCATGTTGCATAGAAGAATTATAACAAATGGGAAAACCCATGAGAAATAAATATAAAATAAATAAAATAATATGAAATATAATAATAATAATGTAAAAGAAAAAAAGAAAAGTCTATTTCATTCTGCATTCCAACTCCATAGTTCCTTCTCTGGGTGTGGCTGATATTTTCCATCATGTGTTCTTTGGATTTGTTTTAGGTCTTTGCATTGCTGAGAAGGGCTAAGTCTATAAAAATCACTCCTCACCTTACCACTCATCTATTCTTTTTAATTTCCAGGATTTTTGTTGGGCCTGTGTTCAATTATCATTTTTCTTTGGGAGGGGGGTGGTGTTGAGTGGGACTTGTAGCTATTTTCATGTTGTCTTCTGAGTTTATGTCTTGTTTTTCCCTGTCTTTTTATTAAAAACTTCCCCTGTAGTTTTTTATTGTCAAGTTCTTTTTTTTTAAAAGTGTTTACTTAGCTTGAGAGGGGTGGAGCCAAGATGGCGGCGTAGAAGCAGCAAGGATCGGCAGCTCCTGCACGGCCACCTTAAATACACATAAAATCAATAAATTTTACAGCTCCAAAATCCACGGAACTGCAGAAAACAC
>JAQQSW010017300.1:0-11491 GCA_028646575.1 Pseudocheirus occidentalis | reverse complement strand
GAGAGGAGCACTGCATGAGATCTATTCTCATCAATCTTGGTTCAAGGAAGAAATAACATACTACATCAAGTACAAAAATCAACCATACCCTACAAGCAGTACGAGGGGGGAAGGGCTACAAGAAGGGGTGGAGTTAAAAGGAAGGGAAGAAGTAGTAAGAGGGAAGGGTAGGAAAAGGGAGGGGGGCTAATAAGGAGGGAATACTGGGGGAGGTAGAGATCAAAAGGAAAACTCTTAAGGAGGAGAACAGAGAAGGGGCAAAAATGAAAGCATAAAGAGGGGAGGGAATGGGATGGAGGGAAAGATACAGATAGTAATCATAACTGTGAATGTGAATGGGATGAACTCTCTCATAAAACAAAGGTGGACAACAGAATGGATTAAAAACTATAATCTTACAATGTGCTGTTTAGAAGAAACATATCTAAAACACGGGGATACACACAGGGTAAAGGTAAAAGGCTAGAGTAAAATATATTATGCCTCAGCTAAAGTAAAAAAAAAGCAGGGGTAGCAAACCTTAGTTCAGACAAAGCAAAAGCAAAATAGATCTAATTAAAAGACATAAGGAAAGAAACTATACCCTGCTAAAAGGCACCATTGAAAATGAGGCAATATTATTACTAAACATTTATGCACCAAGTGGTACCATATCCAAATTCCTAAAGGAGAAATTAAATGAGTTAGAGGAAAAAATACATAGAGAAAGTATACTAGTGGGGAACTTCAATCTCTCCCTCTCTGAACTGGATAAATCTAACCTCAAAATAAACAAGAAAGAAGTTAAGGAGGTAAATGAATCTTAAAGAAGATAGATATGGTAGACCTCTGGAGAAAATTGAATGGGAATAAAAAGAAATATACCTTCTTCTCAGCAGTACATGGCACATACACAAAAATTGACCATGTAGTAGGGCATAAAAACCTCACAATTCAGTGCAGAAAGGTGGAAATACTAACTGCATCTTTCTCAGATCATGATGCTATAAAAATTATATGTAATAAAGGGCAATGGAAGGATAGATGAAAAATTAATTGGAAATGAAATAACTTAATCCTAAAGAATGAGTGGGTCAAACAAGAAATTGTAGAAACAATCAGTATCTTCATTCAAGAGAATTACAATAACGAGACAACATACCAAAACTTGTGGGATGCAGCAAAAGCAATGCTTATGGGAAGTTTTATACCCCTGAATGCATACATAAATAAAATAGAGAAAATGGGGGTCAATAAATTGGGCATGCAACTGAAAAATCTAGTAAAAGAACAAATTGAAAATCCCCAATTAAATACTAAATTAGAAATAATGAAAACCAAAGGAGAGATTAATAAAATTGAATTTAAGAAAACTATTGAATTAATAAATAAAACTAAGCACTGGTGTTAATGAAAAAAAGCAATAAAGTCGATACACTTTTAGTCAATATGATAAAAAAAAGAAAGAAGAAAACCAAATTATGAATATCAAAAATGCAAAGGGTGACTCTACCTCCAATGAAGAGGAAATTTAAACAACTAGAAACTATTTTGACCAATTGTATGCACATAAATTTGACAATATTAGTGAAATGGATGAATATTTACAAACATATAAATTGCACAGATTAACTAAAGAGGAAGTAAATAAATAACTCCACCTCAGAAAAAGAAATTTAAGAAGTCATCAATGAACTCCCTAGGAAAAAATTCTCCAGGGCCAGACAGATTTACTAGTGAATTCTACCAAACATTTAAAGAATAATTGATTCCAACACTTTACAAACTATTTGTGAAAACTGGAGAAGAAGGAGTCCTACCAAATTATTTTTATGACATAAATATGGTACTGATACCTAAATCAGGAAAAGACAAAACAGAGAAAGATGCAAAAATTATAAATAAAATATTAGCAAAAAGACTACAGCAACATATCACAAGAATAATACACTTTGATCAGGTAGGATTTATTCCAGGAATGCAAGGATGATTCAATAACAGGAAAACTATCAGTATAATTGATCACATCAACAACAAAACTAGCAGAACCCATATGATTATCTCAACAGACACAGAAAAGGTTTTTGACAAAATATGACACCCTTTCCTATTAAAAACACTACAAAGTATAGGAATAAATGGAGTTTTCCTTAAAATAATAAGTAGCATCAATCTGAAACCATCAACAAGCATTGTATGCAATGGGGATAAACTAGAAGCAATTCCAATAAGATCAGGGGTGAAACAAAGATGTCCATTATCACCCCTCTTATTCACTCTGGTACTAGAAATGTTAGCAGTAGCAATAAGGAAAGAAAAAGAAATTGAAGGAATCAAATTAGGCAAAGAAGAGACTAAGCTATCACTCTTTGCCAATGATATGATATACTTAGAGAAAACTAGAGAATCAAGTAAAAAACTACTTGAGATAATAAATAAATTTGGCAAAGCTGCAGGATATAAAATAAACCCACATTAAGCCCTCGGCATTCCTACATATCTAACAAAATCCATACCAGATTTTAATCTGTATTATAAAGCAGCAGTCATCAAAACTACTTGGTACTGGCTGAGAAATAGAGTAGTGGATCAATGGAATAGGTTGGGTACACAAGACTCAGCAGCCAATGAGTATAGTAATCTACTGTTTGATAAACCCAAAGACCCCCATTTTGGGGATAAGAACGCTATATTCGGCAAAAACTGCTGGGAAAACTGGAACATAGTGTGGCAGAAACTGGGCATGGACCAATATCTAACACTGTACACCAATTTAAAGTCAAAATGGGTGAATGATTTAGGTATAAAGGCTGATATTGTAAGCAATATGGGAGGGCAAGGAAGAGTTTACCTGTCAGATCTATGGAGAGGGAAAGATTTTGTGACCAAGCAAGAGTTAGAGAGCATTATAAAATGCAAAATGGATAATTTTGATTACAGTACATTTAAAAGTTTCTGTACAAATAACGCCAATGTAACCAAGATTATGTGGGAAGTGGAAAATGGGAAAGAATCTTTACAAACAGTGTCTTTGATAAAGGCCACATTTCTAAAATATATAAAGAACTGAGTCAAATCTATAAGAATACAAGCCACTCCCCAACTGATAAATGGTCAAAGGATATGAACAGGCAATTCTCAGAAGATGAAATTAAAGATATCTATAAGCATATGAAAAAATGCTCTAAATCGCTATTGATTATAGAAATGCAAATCAAAACAACTCTGAGGCACCACATCTCACCAGTCTGATTGGCTAAGATGACAAAACAAGAAAATAATAAATGCTGGAGAGAATGTGGAAAAATTGGAACACTAAATGCACTGTTGGTAGAGTTGTGAACTGATATGACCATTCTGGAGAGCAGAATATATAAATAAGTGCATACCCTTTGACCCAGCAATACTATATCTAGGGTTATATCCCAAAGAGATCAGAGAAGGGGAAGAGCACCTGTATGTACAAAAATATTAATAGCAGCTGTTTTGTGGTGGCAAAGAATTGGAAATCAAGGGGATACCCATCAATTGGGGAATGAATGAAGAAATTGTGGTATATGAATGCAATGGAATACTACTGTGCTATAAGAAATGAGGAGCAAACAGACTTCATAATAACTGGAAGAGACTTATATAAACTGATGCTGAACTAGAAGAGCAGAACCAGGAGAAATCTGTACACAATCACAGACACAACATATGTGTGATGACCAGCTTTGACAGACTGGAGTCTTTTCAGCAATGTAAGGTTATAAGACAACTCCAAAGGACTCATGTTCGAAAGAGATATCCACATCCAGAGAAAGAGCTGTGGAGTCTGAGTACAGATTGAAACAAACTACTTGCTTGGTCTCTTTTTCTTGTTTTTTTTGTTTCCTCTTTCCCACTCATCACTCCATCAGTCATAATCCTTCTTTACAACCTGACTAATGATTAATGTGAAGATATTTGTAGATCCTATATTTGAGTGCATGCCACCATGACGGGATGGGGAGGAGGAGAAGTAGTGGGAGAAAATTTGAAACTCAGGGGACTGTGGAACTGAATGTTGTAAAGTAAAAGTAAATAAACAAATTAATTTAAAATTAAAAAAATATTTTAAAAAAGAGTGAACCAGACATCATCATTGGGAAGGCACTCGAATTAAAGTCAAATAGGAAATTCTTCCTATATAAGGTGGTATTTTAGGTACTCCTAGATGGGATCCAGGGAAGCCTAGAGACAGAAATAAGGAGACAAAGTATCCCAGGCATAGAAAAGAACAGAGAAAATGGGCAGAGGTGAGAAATGGAGTTTCTTGTTCTTGAAATAGCAAGAAGACCAATGTTATGGCATCAAGTAGTGCTGGGAGTGGGCGTAGGAGGAGAAAGGCTTAAAGCAGTGGTTCTCAACCTTCCTAATGCCGAGACCCTTTAATATAGTTCCTCATGTTGTGGTGACCCCCAACCATAAAATTATTTTCATTGCTACTTCATAACTGTAATTTTCCTACTGTTATGAATTGTGATGTAAATATCTGATATGCAGGATGTATTTTCATTGTTACAAATTGAACATAACCCACAGGTTGAGAACCGCTTGCTTAAAGGTTTATGAAGATGGCACAGGGGAGGCAGATTGTTGAGGTCTTTGAATGTGAAAGAATTTTATATTTTATCCTGAAGGTGATAGGAGAGTTATTGGAGTTTATTGATAATGTGTGTGGTAAGAGAGGGTAAAGAGAGGTGACTCGATCAAACCTGCACTTTAGGAAAATTACATTGTGAGCTGAGTGGAGAATGGGATAGAGTGGGCAAAGACTGGATGCCCAAGCCTGCTGGGCTAAGAAGAATCCCCACATCACCTACATCTGGTGCGCGATGCCAACCACAGCCTCCTCATAGGCTCTTTGGGATCCTGAGAGACTCGCGGATTTGGACAGATAGCCTGACACCCTCGTAAAGTTACAAAGTTCCTTTATTGCATATCTCTTACTGTGATTAATGTGCCTTCATGCATCATATCCGGTCCCCCTCCTCCTTCCTTGCTCTTTTATTAACCATTTGTCTGCCTTCTGTCACCTGCCTTGGAAACAGGCACTTAGTACACAAGGAGAGCTAAACTCCATTAAGTAAAGCAGACTCCATACCCCATGCCCATTGCCCCCCCCAAGGTACCCAGTTCCCGTGGGAAGGAGTCCTGGGTCCTTGGTAAAGAGGCTAAAGGGCAGGGGCAGGGGCAGAGCCCACTTTCGGATGCCTCTTGAACATGCGCCAAGTATCAGCCGAGTCTGCAAGGCCATGTTGACCAAGGTTAAATGTCTGGTTTTTCAAGGCAGACTTAGAAAACTTAAAAGGGGCCTTTCAAAGGGGTTTTCTGAAGGAAGGGATTTTCTGAAGGAAGGAACCCTCTGGGGGGGGGGGAGTTCTGGCCCATACAACTGGAGATAGAAACCAACTGGCAGGTGATTACTATTGTCCAGACTGCAAATGATGAGTACCTACAATGACTTTGTGATACTGTGAGAGGAGTGAAAGGACATATGTGAAAAATGTATTGAAGGTCTAATCAACATGTTTTGGAAACAGCCTGGATCTAGAATATGTGTGTGAGAAAGTAAGGGGTCAAGGATGGTACCTCAATTTATGGTCTGGGTGGATGTTGGTGCCTTCTGCTGTAATAGGAAAGATAGGAAGAGGACAGGGTTTACTGAGAAAGATGAGTACAATTTTGGGCATGATGAATATAATATATCTGTGTAGGAAGAGAATAAGATTTGGTAAATGCCTACATTGTGGCATGCATTATTATAAGTACTTTACAAGCATCACCTCAATTGATCCTCATAACTCTGAGAAGTAGATGCTGTTATTGTTTTCATTGTACATTTGAATTAACTGAATTATACAGATTGTAGAAGACTTTTCTAGGCTCCCTCAGCAAGTCTCTAAAGTCAGATGTGAACTCAAGTCTAGCCAGACTCCAGGTACATCTTGCTGAAGATATCCAATAGATGCCTAGTGGTTTGATACTGGAGGTCAATGGAGAGGTTAGAACAGGATAAGTAAATCTGAGTATCATCAGCAAAGAGATGATAACTGAGTACATGAGATCACCTAATAGAATATTATAGAGGGAAAACAGCAGAGGGCTTAGGACAGAGCCCTGTGGAACACCCATTGATGAGTGAGCTTGACCTGGAAGAAGAGTTCGCAAAGAATTCTGAGAAGGTGTGCATGTACAGCTAGAAAAAGACCCAGGAGAGAGAAGTGTCATGAAAATGGAGACAGAAGAGAGTCTCAAATAGAAGAGAATGCCAGAAAGTATCAAAGGGGACAGAGAGGTCAGGAAGGACAAGGCCTGAGAAAAGACCATTAGATTTGGCAGTGAAAATAGGGTTAGTTACTTTGGGAAGAGTATTTTCTGTTTAATGATATGACCAAAGGCAGCCTATAAAGAGCAAAGATAAGAGCAAGAGCAAAATAAATGAAGACCCATATTGCAGACAAGCCTTCTCAAGGAGTTTAGTCACAAAAGCAAGGAGAGAGATGAGATAATGGGGAGGGAGAGATGAATGCACCAAGTGAGGGGGTTTTGAGGAATGGTGGGGAAACACTAGAAATCACTCCAATGTTGCTGCTCTTGAATTATGTTTTCCAGTTTCCCCAATCACCCCTCTACCCAGTGTACCTTCATTCTGAACAAAGTTGTCCCTCTCTACCTTTTCACTGTTAACCTTTTCAAGTATTGTGTCTATATGTTCAGCCCCAATTCTGTCTCCATCCATTCATTTCTGTTAGCCCCTAATACAGGATAATAGTCTTAGAAAGGACCTTAGACACCATCTATTTTGCCTCCCCCCAATTATCCAGATGAGGAAACAGGCCAAGGAAAATGGAATTAACTTTCGGATGTCATATAAAGTAACCTGTAAGTAGAAAGAACACCCCAGGCAATCTAGTTCAAGCTTCTCACTATGAAGTGACAGAGATTAAAGCCAACAGCAGTGTCTGAGGCAGAATTTGAGCTCAGGTATTTGTGCCTGTGAAGTTCAGTGATGGTTCTCTCATCTCTTCAGAAGTTCTAAGACTGAAGCCTAAGGGATTAGTCTTTAAGATTTTTCTTCTTCTTTAACTTTCACATATACTAAAAGGTTTGGGCCATCAGTCTCAAGGGGTAGGGTGAGGTTTTCTTTGGTCAGTGTCTCTCCATCAAGATGTCTCTAAGCACAGAATTAACATAAAGAAATTATACTTTGGTGAAAAGCATATCAGCTCTTTTCTAAGTATAGCAGGTTGCTGTCAATGGTTTGGGAAGGTTTCTTACCAGGAAAATGACAACCAATGTCATTTTGGCTGATGTTTTATTTATTCTGGTCAGGTAACACAGTAGTGATATGAATGAGTTTTAATGAGAAATGTGTATACTTTTAAAGATCATGGATTCCATATTCCATCATACGATGTTTAAAAAGTTTGAGAGACATAATTTCTGAGCAATTTAATTACTGTATTAATAACCCATGTTTTATAGACAGCCTATACTTTTACTCTTTATCATGTTACTTGACCCACTGATATGTATGCCTGTTGTAAAACGTGTTGAGCAAGGTCAAGAGGAAATATAATTTTTGCCAGACACTTGCAAAGATCACTCTGATAATAGCAGAGCAATAGGACTATGATGTCACCATAGGCCCCCTCTGGTTCAGGTGTGAATATTATAGGATATCAGCGGTTTCAATGAGAGGATATCTGCAGAGCCTTTGCACCATGTTTGAGGGTGAACTAGTGATTTTTAGAGGCTTTGATATGTAATAACCTAAGCTTTTATGCGAATCCTGTCAAACATCTCACGTAATCAAATGGCAAAGCTGGGCTCAAGGAATTAACTTATTCAGTATATATTTTATGTAGAGTGGAAGCCAAAAAATTCCTTTCAGGCCAAGAAATATCTCTTGAATGTTAACTAGATGTAACTTTACATTTTGGGGAAATTCTGTTTCTTCTAACATTAAAAGAGACCCCTGATCCCTTCCACTTCATTATTAGAACATCTAGAGGAAGGAGAGTAGAGGAGTAAGCAGGATGGAGTGGCTACATTGCTGAACTTCAGAGGGACAAATTCCTGAGTCCAAATTATGCCTAAACCCCTGGCTGGCTGTGGAATCTCAGGCAAGTCTCATCCACTGTACTGGCTTCAGTCTTTTACTCTTTAAATTAAGTGAGTTTGACTTGACTGCCAGAGACTTCCCTCCTACATAGGATGTTTAGAATGAAATGGGCAAATCACTTCCATTCCCTGAGCCTCAGTTTCCTCCTCTGTAAATTGAGGATGTTAAAATAAATGACTCTGAGGCCCTTGCCAGGTATTGATCAATGATATTCAGAATAAATGAGAGCAAATCACTTCATCTCTCTGGGACCCAGTTTTTCCTTCTGGATATTGAGAGAAGTGATTATTAATAACAAATGATTTAGAGAGACTGACAGTTCCTTCCTTTTTTCTAAAATCCTTATTTCAAAAGTTCATTCTCTTGAAGGACATTACTGTTAATTAGATTGGACTAACTTTTTTTTAGCAATCTTGTTTAGATCCCACCCAAGTGGGGAAGCCATTGTGGTCTACTAAGTTTTGGGTGGGGGCAAATATTTTTTTCAAAATTTTATTTTAGACTCAAGCGCCAGAACATAAATGTAGAACAGAGAAGAGAAACAAACAAAATAACCCTATGATAAACTTAAATATTGGAAGTTAATTATAAATTTAGAAAGAAAAAGCTTATCGTGTGCATAGCAGAAGATAAGAGGATTCAAAATATTTAACAATAAATTTTTTTCAAGAAAGCCTATATGATAAATAATACTTATGTTGAGAATTGTCCATCTTTTCATTGCTTCCTTGTAAGTTTTCTTTTGTTCTCTGCTGTGTACTTTTTTCTTTTTCCCCTCCCCCAACCTCCCCAGAAAACCACAATAAAATTTACATATGTTTCTCCATAGCTATACACACACACATATACAGATATACATATATATATATATATATACATATACTTTCCCAAACAAATTCTACTCCTAATTTTTTTTTTATGGATGTGCATATCTCTTGTTTCCTGTCACTCCTGCCTCCTCTACTTTACTTCTACCCATTACCTTGCCCTCCTATTACTTGCCTACCTCCTTCCAAGTATCTCTCCCCTATCCTCCTATTTCCATAAATCTAAACACCCTTCTATACCCCTGTTTTGCCTATTCCCTCCCCCTCCCCCTAAAGATCCCTCCCTTGTCCTCTTCTCTCCTCCATATGCCCCCACTATTTTATTTTTTCTGAATTTAGAAGATTTTTATGCTCTTCTAAATATATATGAATTTTTCCCTCTTAAACCCATTCCCAATTAAATTGGGTTACCAGCCCTCCTTCCCCATCTAATTCCTCTGTATCAGTTCTTCCTCTTATACTTCATTTGTATAAAAGAATTATTCTTTTAAGCTGTTCCTAAATGGTTTTACTCTTAAAATTCATATCATACTCAGGTTTACTTACCCCAACCTTTCTTATGAGCTACCCAGTTGTTGGTAAGAATGTTAGACATACATTTTACACATATAAAAAGTAAACAGTCTGTCCTTATGAATCCCACATAATCAGTCTTTCTTAGGTGCCTTATATTGGTTCTTATACGTTGAATCTTCTATTAAGTTTAGGGTTTTTTAAACAAAGTCCTGAAAGTCTGAGACTTTATCAAATGTCTATTTTTTTTTCATTTAGGATAATACCTAACTTTGCAGGGTACAATATTTTTTGGCTGGAGCCCTAGTTCTTTTGTTCTTTGATATGTTTTGTTCCAAGACCTGTGGTTCTTTAATCTCTCTGATCCTAGGTGTTGTGTAAATCTTATTATGGCAGCACCAGATTTAAAATTGTTTTAATATTAATGCTTTTAATATTTTTCCTTGATCTGGGTGTTTCAGAATTTGACTATTATATTCCTATGAGTTTTCCTCATAAGATCTCTTTTAAGTGGTGATCAATGAATTTTTCCAATTTCTACTTTGCCCCCTTGTTGTAATGCTTCAGGACAATTTTCTTTAATTATTTCTTGTATTATTGTATCAAGATACTTTTTTATCATAACTTTTAGCTATTTTGATTAATTTTATATTTTCTCTTCTTGATCTATTCTCCAAATCTGTTGGATTTTGTATAAGATGTTTCACTTTCTCTTGTATTTTTCCATTATTCATATTTTGTTTAATCATTTCTCGATCTCTTATAATTTCACTGGTTTCACTTTGCTCAACTCTAATTTTCAAGGTGTCATTCCAGAATTCCACAACCAAATAAAGAACCTACACTTCATATTTCAAGAATAATAAAAGTAAGCTTTCCTGATCCTTGAGAATTAGAAGGAAAAGTAGAAATGTAGAAAATCTTGTAGTGACCTGCAGAAAGAAATAGCAAATGTGGGGGGCAGAGTCAAGATGGTGGTGTAGAAGCAACAAAACCCTGCAGCTCCCCCCATAATCACCTCACATAACTATAAAATATGACTCTAAACAAATTTTAGAGCTCCAGAACCCACAAAAATTACAGAAAAACACATCTCCCACAGAAGGCAGCCTGGCAGGCAGACACAAAGGGGTTTATAGCAGCACGCTGGGAGCCCAAACCAGTACCACATGAACCTGCAGATTAGCTCCAGAGTGGCCAGAACAACCTGTGGCTGGAGCTTTCAGGAGAGTGAAACACCAGAAACTGTGGTGTTTTCCAGAATTACCAACAATAAGAAACAAGGACCAAGTAAAAGGTCAGTGGAACTTGGCTAAATTCAGGGGAGAGAGTCAGGCCAACTGCCCCAGGGTTAGACACAATTGAAGCAGCAGCTCTGTAGCCACCTCCATGTGGCTGCTTCAGAAGCTTCCGGCCTGCAAATTGAAGTGGGGGAGAGGGGGGAAGGAATCATTCAGACGCTAAGTACTCTTGCCTTGGGATTGGGATCATGGTCTTGAGTGGTGGTCCTGAGGTACGATTTCAGTGAGCCAAAGCTGGAGGGGGCTGCAGAGATGGTGGCGGCCTCCTAGTAGCTCCAGCAGCTGCGAAAACCCCAGTGATTTGGGACAGAGCTCTGCCCTCTGAAAGCAGAGTTCTACTGAACCCAAAAGTCAAGTAACTGACTGGCAACATGAGCAAAGGAAGCAAAGCAAGCCCAGCAATGCAACTTTAGATTCCCTTTTGGAGGACAAAAAGGATGGAACAGGAGGAAGACAACACAGTCAGAACTCTCACACCAAAAGCTTCCAAGAAAAATATAGACTGATTACAAACCATAGAGGAGCTTAAGAAGGATTTTGAAAACCAAATAAGAGAAGCAGAGGAAAAATTGGGAAGAGAAATGAGAATGATGCAAGAAAATAATGAAAAGAGAGTCAACAACCTGACTGAAGAAAATAACACCTTAAAAAATAGATTAACTCAAGTGGCAAAAGAGGCCCTAAAAGCCAATGAGGAGAAGAATGTCTTACAAAGCTGA
>JAQQSW010017299.1:0-11492 GCA_028646575.1 Pseudocheirus occidentalis | reverse complement strand
CCCCCCCCCCCGCCAAAGAATGTTGACTCTCCTTCCTGGGGGCATAGCAGGAGGCTGCTGCTGATTCCATTACTGTACCAAAATGCCCTCTTTCTGTCAGAATTCAGGGTCTCAGCAACTCAGATTCTTGCCTCAGAGAGAAGCCACCATTTGGATTCATACTGAGTATTTTGAAAACTATTTAATTATTCCTGTGGAGAGCAGAGTGGTAACTTCCTCACACTTAAGGTGCCAGCTGATAGTGTGCTGAGAAGCCAGGGGCTGCCACCGAGCCTGTATTTGCAGTATGTTGTTCAGCATCAGCCTAGTGCCAATGAAGCCTTATGTAAAGACAATGATATAGGGAGAGTTCTATTTGCTTAGCAGGATGCTGCCAACTTTCCAGGCTCCAGGGCCAGAGCTGAGGTCTCTGTGGTTTATCCATTCTCACTAAAGCTTTTCTTGTTAGTCTATTCTCATATGGATTGCTTCCAGTATCAGTTCCAGGTCACAGAGTGAAGAGGCCGTTTCTTGGCTATGGATGGTTTTCATGTTCCCTTGCTTGGTATCATACAGTGAGTTTTGTGATGAAGATGGAACTAGAATACCCAGGTCTTCTAGCATTCAATTCAGCACACCTTCCTCCCCACAGTATTGGTTGGCACAGATAACTAATACCAGTAATGATAGCTTACATTGATAAGATGGCAGAGGCACATGACATATTAGACAAATATTGGATTTGGGGCTAGGAAGATCATAACCTCAGTCATTGCTACCACTCCCTGTCACACACCTCTAATGACTGATCAGGTGCTAAGTTTCATTGGCTTCATCTCAATAGCATCTCTCCTTTTTTCTCTGCTCTCATGGCTGTCTAACCCCCAAAGTTCACATTTCATCTGGACTATGGCAGTAGCCCTCCCCGGATCTCCCCCTCAACATTGGTCTCCCTGCCTCTAGCTTCTTCTTTTTCTAAATCATCTCCACAGAGTCACAGAATTTGAGAGTTATGAGAGACCTTGACAGCCAATTAGTCAAAACCAGACACAAAAGAAATACTTGCTCTAACATATCTAACAGGTACTGCTATAATATCTGCTTAAAAACCTTCAAGGATGGAGAACTCACCACATTTTGAGGCAGATAATCCTTCCACATAACTTCATAGTAGATACTCCTAAATTAAAAGTCCGATTGTCACTCCCTTGCTCAAACTCCAGGGTCTCCCTATTTGCCTTAAGATGAAATACAAACTCACCCCCATGGGCATTCCAGCATTTGATCTGACCCCTCAGACAGACCCTCCCCCATAAGTCCCCCAAAAACAAACAGAGCATCTCTGCCTTTATGGTTCTTAGGTTTCCTTTTCTCCCTCATCTTTTTTTTGGTGACTAGGGCTGGTACCATCCCAAGAACCATGGAAAGATGGCAAGAGTGTCCCTAACTAGGGCAGGAAAGCCAAACCCTTTGGATGCTTTTAGGGATCTGGCATTGTAGTTACGTATTCAAAGACTTTCAGGGGCTACTGTGAAAGATCCAGTAAAATTCTAAAAGGAGATAGTTTGGGCATGAGGAAAATGTGGTATCACCTTTATGTTGCCTTTGAAATTGAGGAGAAGGAAATTCTAGACACTGGTTGGAGGTGGGACAGGTGAAGAAAATGAGGTTGGAATGCACATTAAAAATCAATTAGCTTTTATTCCCAAATAATCACTGATTGACTCTATCAAGTTTTGGCTTTTAGGAGAGCAGGAATAGAAATCCCTGCTCACTTGGCACCCTGTATAAATTGTAAATTTCCATACTCCTAAAATAATCTTGTGGACTGTTCTGTAAATATCTGGTGCTAATATTCCCAGCATCTCTCCTCATCTTATAAGGCTTTCTCTGTTCCAGTCCTGCAGTTTGAATAAATGTGTCAGTGGTCACTTGGCAATGCACTGAATTCTTTCTTTGATTTTTTTTCTTTTTCAGTCAAAATCCATATACTACTTGGCGATTGGTGGCTGGTCAACCCAATTATCATTATTGATCATACCTGCAATAAGAAAAATGTGGGAGACACACCAGAGCCACATCTCTGCTCCCCTCTTTTGCCACATCACACATTTCTGTTTTGACTTGGTGGGGTCATGGGCCTTTGACTTTCTTCCCTTTGTTATGTCTCTATCATCTTTTCTCTCTTCTTCCCTATCTCCCTCCACTGGATGGCATCATCAGCAAACTCTCTTTTCTTACCAATAACAATTTCTCTCTTAATTTACCATTTGAGAGGGGGAAAGAGCCATGAACAGACTGGTCCTTTTTTTTCCTCCTTAGGTATTCTCTTCTTTCCCTTTCTCTCCCTCTCATACCAGGTCCCCCATCCAGTACCCAGGTCATCAAATTGATCCTTCTTGGACTTGTTAAGGAGGCATGCCACCCAACAGAAGAGATTTCTCTCTCCTTACCCATATCCTGGTGCCTTCCTCCAAGGGGGAGGGGAGATTACAGGCAATGGAGGAAACCCATCCAAAAGCTAGGGTGGGTGAACAAGGTGGAATGAGGCTGTGGCTGTTTGGAGAACGGTTTTATTTTCTCTTGTTCTGAATTTTTAAACTGGGAAATATTGTGTTCAGTTCAAATTATGAAGAAAAATATAGATCAATGTTTTCCAATAAAATACAGTGACTACCAAACAATAAAAAGATTAAATGCAAACTCCTTTTTTTTGCTCTTCCCAATCCCGCACCAGCCTGTCTTTTCAGACTTACTTCTCACCACTACTTACCTACTTAACATTCTAGCCAATTTCTTCAACTTGCTCTTTCCCAAACATGACACAATAGCACATCCCACTGTTCTCTGGGCTTCAGCACAGGCCATTTCCCACGCCTGGAATATAGTCCATCCATATCTTGACCTTTTGAAAATCCTTGTTCCCTTTAAGGGTCACCCTAAATACCACCTTTTACCAGACACCTTTTCTGATACTGTAGTTGTGAGTCCCCTCCATTGCTGTTGTTTAGTTGTTTCAGTCCTGTCCAACTCTTTGTGACCCCATTTTGAGGTTTTCTTGGCAGAGATACCAGAGTGGTTTGCCATTTCCTTCTCTAACTTATTTTATGGAGGAAGAAACTGAGGCAAATAGGGTTAAGTGGCTTGGCCAGGGTTACACAGCTAGTAAGTATCTGAGACTAGATTTGAACTCAGGAAGATGAATCTTCCTGACTTCAGGCCCAACACTCTAGCCTCTGGGCCACCTAGCTCCACCAAGAGTTATCCTACATACCCAAAGTTAAACAATATTAATTTTAGATTTGTTGTGTTTATGTATCTGTATTGATGTTGCTCCTTCTAGCAGATTGTAAGCTCCTTGAGGTCAGGGACTGTTTCATTTGTGTCTTTTTCTCCCCAGCATCTAACCCAGTGCTCTGTACATAGTGAATGTGTAATAAATGCTTTATTTGATTTGGCTTGTCTTTTCTCCCTCTTCAGTAGTTGCTCTACTAGAGTATTCTGCATAACCTCTGAATAATTTACTGATTGGGGAGCATGCTTGAGTTCTAGCTGAGGTGGGTTCAGTGTCCCCCAGCCCTTTTTGGTGGCTATTTTAGGATCACCCTCTCTCCATCCCCTAACTTCAGTGATTCACCATCTGTGCCTGTCCACTTTTGCTGAGCTTTCCCATCTCTAGTTCAGCAAAATATTCAAGATTTCATTTACCAGGAAAACTCCCTTGCTCCCAGTTTGCTTCTGTGTCTCCCTTTTATTGCCTCACTCGGTTGACAGAACACCAAAGAATGTCCCTTTAGACTGTCCTCTCCCTCTTCAAACAGCGTTAGGCACTAGCCTATCCCACACTTTTCTACTCCCCCATCTTTTCCTCTAGTTGATACACATTTTTCAGTGGCTGGCCACCTAATGAGATGAGTGAAATGATGTCTCCAAGCCATCCCACGTGCCTAGCAGTGACAAGTCTGGCTCCAATTTTCAAATAAAGCAAATTATATTTTTTAAGCCAAATTTTAAAAAGAGTCTAGTAGTTAGACAGCAATGGTGTCATAGATGAAATGATTAAATTAATTACTTAAGCCATTTTGTTTGGTGCAAGGAGATACACACAAATATACACATATATGTATGTATATATAGACATGTACACATGTATGTGTCTGCACACACACATACATACATATGTACATAATGCATGCACATGTATGTATATGTGCTGGTCCTTTTTCTCTCTGTCTTGACCTGACATGTCCCCCCTCGCCATCAGGAGAACTTTGGAACAGCTTTCAGATTGTGACCCATTCTACTAGCCCGATTTCCTTGGATGCCTTTGTCATAATGTTACAGGTGTTTTCTAGGGATGCCATGAGAAAGTTATGAACAGGAGGAGCTGTGGCCACTTAAAGCCCGATTGGATGTTATCAGTCAGATGAAGGCTTTGAAATGAACTAGCCCAGGTACAGAGTTCTTATTAGAAGGAACGGCAATGGGGAGAATAAACATTTGTATCATGCTTACTACATGCTAGGCTCTATGTTAAGCACTTTCTCCAAATATTAGCTCCTTTGATCCTCATAACAACCCTTCAAAGATTGTACTATTATTATATGCATTCAAGGCTATAATAATAGAAACAACAGAGACAAACAGAGATAAAACAAATTGCTTTCCTGGAACCTACGAGGTGAAAATGGGTGAGAAACATCTCCTGGTGAACATGTGACCTGTCTACTAGAATGTGGCAGTAAAGAATAGCCAGCATTTAGAGGTAGCTCAGTGTGGAAGCATTCCTGCTCTACAGTTAACTGAAGTCAACATTGATTGAATAGCCAGACCCAAGAGTGATGATTAATGGAGAGGCAATGGGATGCTGCAGTTAGAGGGCTTGATTTGGAGTCAGGAAGAGTTAGGTTCAGATCTGGATATGAACACAGGAAAGTGACCTGACCTCCTTGAGGGTCAGTTTCCTTATCAGGAAAAAGGGAGTTTGACTGGATGGTTTCAAAATCTGTGATCCTGTGAAAGCCGTCTATATGGGTCCCCATGACATATTTTGTCTGAATATAGGAAAACCATTTTTTCTAACAATTAAGAGCAATTCAAGGCAGAATGGGTGGTTTTGGAAAAGTACTGAGTTTAATGTCATACCGAAGGAAATGGGTGGCAAAGCAACATAAAATTAATTTCAGTACAGAAGTGTTGCAAATTTGTAGGCACTCCCTCAGCCCTGAAGATTCTTTGCTCATTCATTCTTGTTCACTTTTCCTCTTTGAGGTTTGTTGTTAGTGTGTACTCTGCTTTTGGGGGAACTGCTTTCCTCTCCTTATGTTATTTCCTAAAGGTTTTTTCCCCACATTTTAAAATATTCTTCTTACTTGGTAACCTTAACTGCACAAAGGTATTCCCATTATATTAATTTATCACATTTTTGACAGTAATCAGAACTTGCCCAGAGTCAAACAGTTAGTGTCCCTAAAGTCAGCTTTGAACTCAGGTCCTCCTGACTCCAGGGCCATGCTCTATCCACTGTGCCACCTAGCTACCTGATTACTTTACCAGAATTTAACCATTCTTCTATTATTGGATATTTGTGTTGCTTACAGATTTTTGCAATGCTATTTTGAACACTTTTGAATAGATACTTCTTTTTATTGTTTTTCTTGTGCTTCCAGATCCTATTTCCCAAGCATGGAATTATTAGGTTTAAGTTAATGACTATTTTTAGTTGAAAATTTTTATTTTATTTTTTAAACATTTTTATTTAAAGTTTTGAATTCCAAATTCTCTCTCTCTCTCTCTCTCTCTCTCTCTCTCTCTCTCTCTCTCTCTCTTTCTCTCTCTTTCTCCTATCCTCCCTCCCTGCGACAGTATGCAATTTGATATAGGTTATATATGTATAATTATGTAAAACATTTTCCTATTAGTCATTTTGTGCAAAAAGACTCGACTAAAAGAAAAAAAGAAAGAAAGTGAAAGATTGTGTGTTTCAGCCTGTATTCGATCAATATCAGTACTTTCTCTGGAGGTGTAGAGTGTGCTTCATCATTAGTCCTATGGATTTTCTTGCAGCATTGTATTGATGAAAATAGCTAAGTCATTCACAGTTCTTCATTGAACAATATTGCTGCTACTGTGTACAACATTTTTTTTCTGGTTCTGTTCACTTCACTATGCATCAGTTCATGTAAGTCTTTCCAGGTTTTTCTGAAATCATGCTGCTTGTCATTTCTTATAGTCCAATAATATTCCATTAGAATCATATACTACTGCTTCTTTAGCCATTCCCCAATTTATGGGCATCCCTTTGGTTTCTAATTTTTAGCCACCACAAAAATTTTTTGTACAAATAAGTCCTTTCCCCTTCTTTTTTTATGTCTTTGGGTTATAGAACTTAAGGGCATAGTTTCCAAATTGTTCTCCAGAATAGTTGGATCAGTTCACAACAATAGTGCAGTAGTGAATGACTCTTTTTATAATTTAATTGTGTAATGGCATATTGCACTCTGAAAACAATTCCACAAGTTGCAATTTCACTAGCAATGAATGAGTGTACTTTTTTTCTCTAAATCTGCTACCATTGAGTTTTTCTGCCTTTATTGTACTATTTTTTTTATAAAAATAAGGTTGTGTATGTGTGTGTTTGAACACAGTAGGTACGTAGTAAATACTTGTTAAATGGATGAAGCACAGTCACAAAGCAAGCAAATCCTCCCATTCAGTGGACATGGCCAGATTTTCTCCAAATACCATCATTCATTTACAAACTAGCAGTGTACTATTTTGAAAGCACACCTTCCTTCTCACTTCAGATTTGTTTTGCTTTCTCTGTTGTCTAAATGACACCTTTCTTTATTGCTACTACTCCCAGCCATGGCTAATAATCATGTTTTTATTGAACAGGCAAAACCCAGTAAATGAAGTTTGATTTCTATCAATGCTAGTATGCCCGTAGATATTGATAACAACTAAAGAATAGTCTTGGGTTGAACTTTGCTCTCTTTACCTCCCACTTTTATTATTTCTACCTTGTAATTCTCAATGCACTCCTGTTAATAGATCCAAATTTCCATGCTCTCTAAGCAAAATATGCAGTTTCCAGATGAAATACAGGTATACTCTATGGGAGTGAACAATATCCCTTCTCTAAATGTTTGCTATTTTCCGTCAGCTGAGTTAGAGAGGGGCTAATTGACATAGGAAAGAGACTTTGTAAATTGTATAAACAAATGTATAGATTGGACTGAATGCTTTAGGAATAGTTCAGAACCAAGCAACAGAAATGACCCTTGAGACCAAACCTTTTGTGAGGCCTCTCTTGGGAACTGTAACTAATATAGAGGGAGTGCTGTTTTTCAAATGTTTGAAGGTTGATACATGACAGAGTGGCCTGTTCAGCTTGGCCCCCAATAACAGAACCAGAAGCAATAGATAAAAGTTACAAGAAGGCAGATTAAGTTTCACATCAAGAAAAACTTCCTAACCATTAGAGCTATTGCAGAGAAAGGGGGCTCCCTTGGGAAGGAGTGGGCTCTTCCTTACTGAAGGTCTTCAAGGCCCATGTATGACACATGCTGTAGAAAGGATGAATCTTTTATCATCTATGGGATAGATTGCATGGCTTGTGAGACACCTTTGAGCCCTGTAATTCTGTGAAACCCTGGTTATTAAGGTGTTTAACATTCTCTGGAGCATGCTCACTTTTTATTATGTTAAGAGTTTGGGAGCACATAAAAGCAGATTCTAACCAATGAGGCTTATCCACAGTCCAATTATTCCTAATTGAAAGAGTACATTTGTAAAAGATACAGCTCTGCCTCTTTAAGAGAAGTTCATTCAATTATGGCCAATCCACATATCACATTTCTTGATGTTATTTTGGACACTGATCTTTAATAAGAATGTGCTAGGATAAATTATTTAGTAATTTCGGAATTAGACAATTTTTCATGCCCTTCCTTTCTCAGACACTCTCCCTGAGTCCTGGCATCTAATTTAAAATGATGACCAGGGAGCATTGCCAATTTTTACTACCCTTTCTGCCACAGACATTAATCTCCAAGGGTTCCCATTGTCTCCTGGTTATTATAAAATCGTGAGGTGTCTGAAAGCGCCTTGGAAGAGTGAAAGTAAAGAGACTTTTGTGAATTTTGATTCCTCTGTGTTAAAGGGGTAGAGTCAGAGTAAGGAGACTGTCAGGGATCTGTCTGCCTAGCCATCTTTTTTCAATCTCTTAATTATCAATTGACAGGACCTTATTTTTTAGCTGCTTAGAAGAGGAGTAAGAATAAATTGGTCCTCCATCAGAGGAAATGGAGGAATGGAGTGTCTGTGCACCTGGATTGAGAAGGTAGCCCTCTGCTTTGGTGAGGGAGCAAAGCATAAAAATCGTAATGGAAATAAACAGGGCATTAGCCATGAGGGTAAAGGAGAAGGGAGAGATAGAGAAGTGAAATTAACACTCCTATTAAAAAAAAGAAGCAGGGCAGAGAAGTATAGTCAACCCCACACCCCTCCTTATATCAAAAATAGAAAAAAATAAACGAGAATTGCTTTCTAGAATTTAGTATTAAGACAAAGATAATAACTTTATTCTCTGTTGAATAATAATTCACATTTATATGACAATAATTTTATTATATTTATATTTATGTTCATATTACAAAGTACTTTTCTCATGCTAACATAGAGATGAAGGTAATAGAAGTATTACACCCACTTCACAAATGAGAGAACTAAGGTTCTAGGAAGGAAAATGACTTATTCATGGGCTCACATATTTTAAGTGTCTGGGTCAGGATTTGAGCCCATGTTTCCTGACTTCAAATCCAACAATCTTTCCATCACATTGTTAATTTTATTCATCTTTCCCTAACTATACAAAGAAAAAAATTTATTCATCTTTGCCTAACTATACAAAGAAAACAGGTTAGAGAATGCATAAGAGAAGGTTCAACAATATATTGCCTAGAAGAAATACACTTAAGATAAAAAACCTCATAGATTTCAATTAAGAGGTTAGGAAAAAAAATTACTATAGATAATAATAACAACTAACTTTTTATGCTCCTATTAAGTGCCAAGAGCTGTGCTAAGCGCTTTACAATTATCTACTCATTTAAATTTTAGATTAGTCAACTTCAGAAAATCAGGCATGATTTAAAAAAAAGTCTGAAGAACTAATATATATCATAATTCCTTCCTTCCTTCCTTCCTTCCTTCCTTCCTTCCTTCCTTCCTTCCTTCCTTCCTTCCTTCCTTCCTTCCTTCCTTCCTTCTTTCCTGTGACCAGTGGGATTAGGAAAGTCAATTCTATCAAACATTCAAAGAACAAATATTCCCATTTCACATCAGTAAAATTCAATTGAACTCTTCAGACAGGGCTGGCATTCCACCCAGTTCTTTCTATTAGATAAATATGGTTCCGATCACTAAATCAGAGAAGGGTAAGGTAAAAAAAGGATAAGAGTTCACTATCATTAATGGATACTGTTGCATAAAAAGAGTACACAAGATACTGGCAAATAGAATAGTTATATACTGGGTGTCCCAAAAGTCTTAGTGCTGTTTTAAGCCAGTAAACATTTTAAAAATGCTTTAAGTTATTAAAACTTAAAGCTCCATAGGACTTTGGGAGAACTCTATGTAAAAATGTTCATTATGATAAAATGAGATTTATGTCAGAGATGAAAGGACTATTTAACACAGTTAAATTTAACTATTTAACCTAAAATTACATTAACAATAATGATAAATCATATTAACAACAGTATGATAAAATTATAACAATAGGCTATTTGATAAAATGTGACACATGTTTATGTTTTTAGAAAATTGACTCTATATATTATGTAGAAATAAAATTTTTCCTTGCTGTATTAGAAAGCAGTTATTGGAACCTGAGCACTAACATTTTATGTAATATGAAAAATTTAGACCTCTACCATGAGGATTAAGCATGGCTGCCCACTCTCATTATTATCTGAGATATTCCTAGAAATGTTAACTATGTCAATGCTATCATAAAGTGAAATTAAAGGAACATATATTGGTTAAAAACAGTTTAAAATAGCTTTTTTTGCTAATTGTATAACTTTTAAACATAGAAAACCTTAGAGATCTAACAAAATATTAATTTTAGTAACAAATAACTTCAGCAAAACTATGATTTAAGATGAACTAATAAAATCAACATTGCTATATATCACTGGTAAAAATCAGAAAAAAAGGAATTTAGATAATGATGAAATATATTAGACACATGGGAATTAACCTAGCAAGATATAGTCAGGACTTATGGAAATTCATTTGTAAAATAACATTTATAGAAAGAAAAGGAAGAACTAAATGCTTGGGGAAAGATTGTGTCCATGGTTAGACTGAACTAACATAGTAAATTCCCAAGTGAATTTAGAGATAAATTATTATACCAATCAAATTACTGTGTAATTCCTAGAATTAAACATCAACAATAACAACAATGCTGTTGAACAGTGGAAATAACTTTAATTCTGAAATCAGGAAACATCTAGGTTCAATTCTAGCTTTTACATATATACTCAGTGGCAGTCTTGTAACCTCTGTGAGTTTTTGTTATTTTATTTCTTAAAAAATTCCAGGGATAATAATAATGCTCTTACTACTTACTTGAAAGTGTTATTTTGAGGAAAGTACATTATTAAGAGGATATTACTATGTAAAAGGTAATATACAACTTCTCTTTGCTTGTGGTTAATGATTGATAAATAGATGTTAACAGCTAGCAGACACCTCGTGTGTAATCATTTCCTTCTTCTCTTGCCTTCTTACGTGTCTTAGCTTGCCAACTTATTTTTTTTTATTTCTTACATTGTTGACTATATAGTTGATTAGAGAGGCGCTGTTAAGAAATATATCCTGAATTTATGCCATCCATTTTAATGTATTTGTACGCTTGTATTGAACTAGGAATGTCTCAAATGTTCATAAACTTCCTAGTCCCAATTAAATATCTCTCTCTCTTGAACAAGCTTGTATTTTTTTATTCAACGAGCCAACATTTTATGTTCCTAAAGATTCTGATATCTCAAGTCATTAGGTGGGAAGGGGAGAAGTGAACCACTTATGCCCCTAATATCTTCTTTTTTTAAAATTGATTAATTTATTTTTATTGACTTGTTTGTTTACTTTTAGGTTACAAGATTCTGTTCCATAGTCACTTCAGTTATAGATTTTTCTCCCCTTCCTCTCCATCCCCCACCCGACCCTCCCATGGTGGCATACAATCATGTATAGGATCTGCAAACTCCTTCACATTGTACAATCGTCTGGTTGTATAGGTGTTATAGCCAATGGAGTGAACAATGAGAAAAGAGAAACAAAACAAAACATCGAAAAGAATGATAGCATGCATTTCTTCAGTCTCCATTTAAACTCTGGTCTTTCTGGATCTTTCTCTGAATGTAGACATCTCCTTCCATCCTGAGACTTGTATAGTTGTCTTTTAACTGTGTGATGCTGAGAAGCATCGAGTTTTTCAA
>JAQQSW010017298.1:0-11492 GCA_028646575.1 Pseudocheirus occidentalis | reverse complement strand
TAATGGCAACATAACGGTCATAGGCCATCACAGCTAACAGAAAACACTCCGTGCTAGCACAGACTGTGAAAAAGAAGAACTGAGTAGCACAAGAATTGTAGGAGACACTTGTCCTGCCAAAAAGGGTGACCAAGATCTGAGGAATAATGACTGAAGAGTAGCAGGCATCCAAGAGGGAGAGGTGGCTCAGGAAGAAGTACATGGGGGTGTGAAGATGGGCATCCAAACGAATCAGTAGGATCATGCCCATGTTGCCCAGCAGGGTGATGACATAGAAGCTGAGAAACACCGGGAACAGAATAACTCCTAACTTGGGATGGTCATTGAAGCCAATGAGAATGAACTCTGTTACAGGGGTATGATTCTGCTCAGCCATTGACTCCTCTATTGCCTGATTGGGTGAGGGAGAGAATGACAGTAAAGAGCCTGGACCTGAACACCATAACAATCAATCACACTATAAAGAAAACTCAATGAAGAGTAAAGGACACTTTAAGGAAAGGGCCATAATCTCATCTCACTCTAGGCAGGGTCAGTGAGTACCCTTGATCAGCCAAAACCTTGGCACTTGGTGTGGGAAGGCAAGAGTGATAGTTGGCAAGGGGAAAAAGAGAAGGGTTCTTAGTCAGGAAATGAGCAAGCCAAAACCAAATGAGAATGTGACAGCTAACATTTAGAGCTTATTTACCATGTGCCAGACTGTGCGCTAAGCACTTCCCAATTATTATTTCTTTTGATCTTCATAACAGCCCTAAGAAATAGGTGTTATTATTATCCTCATGTTACAGATGAGGACTCTGAGGGAAAGAGCCTCAGTGAGTTCCCCAGAATCAAACAGCTAGTGTCTGAAGCCGGATTTGAACTCCGGTCTTCCTAACTGCAGACCTGGTTCTCTACCCTCCCCTCTCTTCTCCCCCGGTTTATATTTAGTGTTCAAATATCTAAAGGGCTAAGATACTCAAGAAAACTGACTCCAGTATGAGGACATTAAGGCTGAAAAGTTAGAAAGGAATCAAGAGGCCAAATATGGAGTTGGCCATTTGTTTGATAGGGTGGTATAAAGAAATGTGAATTTGGAGGGAGAGAGGATCGATTTTCCTCTGAGATAATCCTAAGAGCAATGAATAGAAAATAAATAGAGTAAGGTTTCAATTCTTTTTAAGAAAAACATTGCAAGAATTATGATCCCCCTGAACTGCCTTGAGAGATAGAGCCCCATCAGTGGTTGTCTCTAGTTGAAATGCTGAAAGATGAGGTAAGAGGAGATGCCTGTGCGGATAAAAATTGAATCAGATGACATTTTAGATCCACTCCAACGGAGATTCTACATGCTTTTAGAGGATGCAGACACTGGGAACTTCTTCAGTAGACATACATACAAAAAGATGACTTCATTATTCTGTCTGCTGACTTAGGAGGTAGGCCCCATGAGAGTAATGATGTCACCTTACCTTTCATTGTTTCCCCACCATTTCACATAGTTCCTGGCACATAGTATTTGCTCAAATATTTATTAACTCACTGACTGTTGAATTAAATACCTTGTTCCACCTTCAAATTTCTCCTCCCTCCTGATCTCATTCTTCTCCCTGTCAATGTCATTCTTATATCTTCTTTTCCTTCAGAAATATGTTGCTACTTTCTATTGCAGAAACACTAACTACCATATAACCTAACAATCAAACAACCAGCATTAGTTAAAGGACTGCCAGATGTCAGACAATGTGCTAGGTGCTGGGGGAAAGGTCCCTATTCACAATGAACTTACATTCTGGTGATGAGACTCTTCTATGAAAATGAGTTCACATGGGCACATCCAGTATGTCTATAAAAAGACAAAGTCACCTCAGTTAATGACTCTGCCCTATATTTTGTGATCCCTCTGGCATCAATGCAGGATTTCTAATGCCTGTGTTAGGAAACAGCACTTTCTCAAGCTCCTGCCAGGTGGAACATTCCTCTTGTATGACACCTCATATTTTTACTCCGATCTTGTCAATAACACAATGGTCCAAGGAGATCAGTCACATAGAGAATTAAAAGTGGAGGGTAAAAGTCACAAGAGAGGTAATTATTCATTCTCTTTTTTCCAATTAATTACTGAAATTCAAATTCTTAAGAGGTTTCCCACAAGTTTGCAGGCTAAGATGACCAGAACTGGCTGTTAGATTGGATGGATATTATTTTAGTTGATGTCTCAACAGGGTGACTGATGAACAACTTTGGCTCAATTGTTTAGCTGCACAATTAATTGGATTGATTTTTCCTCTCTGAATTAAAGAGGAGTGTATCTACATGAAATCTACCAAAGTTCAGATGAAAGAGTGGTAATAACATCTTGTCTTACTACTTAGACCAAAGGGGTGTTGAAGTTGCCTCCCATGATGGCTGTTGGTAAGTGCCTTGAAGCCCATAGCTTTATTACTTATTCCCAGAGAAATATGACAGATAAACTTCCAATCTTATGGAGAAAGGCAGCAGAACCTCACATTCAAGGCACATCTCATCAAGGAATTCATTATCTCCTCCTCTCCACAAGAGAGGGAGGAATTTACATATTGGGAAATCAGGAGGCTCAGGGGAACTGGTGGCATCATATTCCTGTTGTTACTGCAATGAGGTGCTCTGGGGCCCCTGAGAGAGGTAGAGCTGTCCCTACCCTACTAGACAGGAAGCTATACCACTGAATCCACCAACACAATCAGAGCAGCACGTTCTCTATGAATAGCACTTGAGCAGAGAGGCTAAGGCACATCTCACCTAGAAGAAATGTATCACCTTCATTTTACAGATAAGGAAACATGCCCAGAATAACTTGACCATGACCATTCAGTGTTCTTTCAGTAAACACACTTTCTCAGTAAGTGCTTACTGAATCCATGAAGAACACAGAAAGCAATTCCTTCTCTAGCACCATATTTAAGAATGCATGTTGTTACCGTACCATTCTTCACATCCAGCCAACTCTCCCAAGCTTTAGTTCAATTCATTTCCTCTTCTTCCAAACTTAATCTCTCCAGGCTTTCCAAATGTAATAGCTTCAGGTACCAAGCCAAGGTTTGAATTTGTTGCTCTAGTAATAGTCTAAGAAGTCCTGAATTGAAAATTTTAAAACAGGAAGGAACCCTAGAAGTCACTGGATCTAAGCTTCTCTTCTTAAAAAATGGAGAAACTGAATGACAGAGAGGCAAAGTCACTTGTCCATGTTCAAGCAAATAGTAAGGGACAGACCTAGTATTCAAAACGATGCCTTCCAACTCCAAGTCCACCATTCTTTCTAATGTAGCACAATGCCTCCCAATCAGAGATTAACTGCTGGCAGGATAAATCATCAGGGGTCATTTGCTTATTTTTTTATTTTACAGGTAAATAAATTCATAAAGAAAGAATATAAATGATATAACTGAGGTCAAACAAGTAGTACACAGCAAAACCCAAATTTGAACACAAATTCATTGACGCTGCATTCAATGATCCTTCCATTGTTGAGGGCAGAACCAAGATAGAGGAGTAAAGACAGGGACTTATATGAGCTCTCCCAAATTCCGTTCTGAACTACATTAAAATAATGCTTCAAAACAAATTCTTGTGCTGCCAATCCACTGTGTCAATATTCCTGTTCATATGTTATAATTTTTAAACCAATCTCTGCATATTTATAGTAAAATTTGGATCCTCTGGATCCTGGGAAATAATTTCTCCTCAAGTTACTCTTTGTCTTGTCTCCTGGAAGAACTGTGTAGATACTGAGAAAATGAAATCTTCAGTCCAGGTTGTAGGAGGGATCATTCACCAAGTACAGCCTCTGAAAACTCTTCTATCTCTGAGATTGTCTTTTGCTTTGGGGCAAGGCACAACAACTCCAGGAACAACATAAACAGACAATATGACACAGCAACAGCTGAAAAAGAGCCCAGGAAGAAAATGTACAGAAATGTCATAGCCAAGTTTCAAAATTTCCAGGATAAGGAGAAAATATTGCAAACAACAAGAAAAAAATTAAATAATACAGGGGGAAAGTCAAGATTTCACAAGACCTAGCAGCTTCTACACTGAAAGACCATAGATCTTAGAACATTACATTTTGATAAGCAAAGGAGCTGGGGTTGCATCCAAGAATTACTTACCCAGGAAAATTGAGTATAATCCTGAGTGAGAAAAAAATGGACATTTGACAAGTTGAAGGACTCAAGTATTTGTAACAAAAAGACCAGAATTTAATGGAAAATTTTGATATAAAAGATCCAGAAGAAATAGAAGGAACACATTAAAGACAAATTGTGAGGCATTTGTTAAGGTCAGTTTACTTAAGCTTCATGAAATGTTAGCAGTATTCTTAGAACTGTCATCATTACTAAGGTAATTTGAAAGAATGATTGGGGCCCAGTTTTATGTGATGGGGTGATTCTAAAAAACAAAATTGGTTAGAAAGGGGCAAAAAGGAGTAATTATCTCATAAAACAGGGTATGAAAAGAAGAACTAATTCAAAAGACTCAAGGTGGGATCAAGGACTGGTAATATTGGAAGCTTATTCTCATCTGGGTTTAAGAAGCAAAGTGTATATCTGAAGAAGTTTAGAAGTCTTCTGAATTCCTCAAGAAGAAAATTGGGGGGCAAAGTGGGGAAGGGACTTTTAGAAAGGTGTACAGATTAAGAGAGGGGAGAAAATTAGGGAGGAACTTTTAGAGGGTTAGGTAAAATAAGCAAAAGAGGGTAAGGGAAGAAGATAGGGTTACAAGGATGGGGTAAAAAGAGCCTGAGAAGGAAAATGGTAGATAAAAATAAGGTGGATGGAAATTCACCAGTAATAATCCTGATTTGGAATGTGAATGGGGTAAAATCACCCATTAAACAGAAATGCATAGAAGAATGGCTAAAAAATCAGAATGCAACAGTATGTTGCCTACAAGAAAAACATTTAAGAATGAGGGGCACATAGAGAATTAAACTGGAAGGTTGGTGTAGAATTTATTATTATTAACTGATATTAAAAAATGGGAAGCAATTATGATCTCAAAGTTATAGCTAAAGTAGATTTCATTAAAAGAGATTAACAGAGCAACCATGTTTTGATACAAGGTACCATGGACCATGAAACAATATGAATATTGAACCTATATGTACCAAATACTATAGCATCTAAATTTTTAAAAGAAAAGTTAAACGAATTACAGGTGGAGATTGATAATATTATTATAATAGTAAAGGACTTTAATCTTCTCCTCTCAGAAACAGACAACCAAAAAATAAATAAGAAAGAATTTAAGGAAGTGCATAGAATTTTAGATAAGCTGAATTTGATGGATACTTTGAGAGATTTAAAAGGAAACAGAAAGAAATACACATTTTTCTCAGTGGTTCATGGTGCATTTACAAACACTGTCCACATATTAGTGCTCAAAAATATTGTAGTTAAGAGGAGAAATATTATTTAAAGTATTTATTCAGATCATAATGTAATAAAAATTATATTTAACAAAGGACCAAGAAATATAAATTTAAAACTAACTGGAAATTAAATAACATAATTTTAAGGAATGACTGGGTTAAAGAACAAATCATAAAAATAATCAATAATTTCATTAAAGAGAATGACAGTAATGAAATGTCTTATCAAAAACTATGGGATGCAAGAAAAGCAGTGATTAGAGGAAAATTTACATTTCTAAATGCTTGCATTAATAAAACAGAGGAAGAACAGAGTAATAAATTGTGTATGTACTTTGAAAAACTAGAATAAGAACAAATTAAAAATCTCCAATTAAATACAAAACTGGAACTCCTAAAAAGTAAAGATGAGATTAATAAAATTGAGAATAAAGAAACCACTGAATTAACAAGTAAAACTAGGACTTGGTTTTATGAAATAAAATAAACAAGTTAAATAAATTAAACAAATAAAATAGATGACCAATTAGATTATTTGATTTATAAAAGAGAGAAAACCAAATCACTAGTGACAAAAATGAAAACAGTGAAAATACAACTAATAAATATGAAATTATAATACTTATAAAGAGTTATTCTTCAAAACTCTGTTATATGCCAATAAATTTATCAACTTTATTGAAATGGAAAAATATTCACAAACATACAAATTGCATATGTTAGCAAAAGAGGAAACAGAATGTGTAATTAAACCTATTTTTGAAAAAGACGTTGAACAGATCATAAATGAGCACCCTAAGAAAAGATCACTAGGACAAGTGATGGATTTACAAGTGAATTCTATCAAACATTTAAAGATCAACAAATTCCAATTTTAAATTAATTATTCTGAATAATAGGCAAAGAAAGGATCCTATCAAACTCCTCTTATGAAATAAATATTATATTGATAAAATTAGAGATGAATTTCATCAATCAATGTGGATGCAAAAACCCTAAATATAATACTAACTAAAGGACTGCAAACCTAGGCTACAAAGATTGTACATTATGATCAAGTGGGGTTTACACTACACATGCAGAAATTGTTAAACATAAGGAAAACATTAACATAACTGGTTACATCAATAATAAAAGGGTTTTTAATCTTATAGTAATAGATGCAGAAAAAGCTTTTGAAAAAAATTAACACTCATTACTATTTAAAAAACACTTGTGGAGGGATGGAGCTAAGATGGCTGAGTAGAAGCAGGAAAACTCCATGAGCTCCTTCCATAACCACCTCAAATACCTATACAATATGATTCTAAACAAATTTTAGAACTACAGTACCCATAAAGTGACAGAGAGAAACAAATCTTCCACTAAAGGCAGCCCAGTAGGCCTAGAGAAAGGGTACATAGCAGCATGCTGGGAGCCAAGCCCAGCCCCACGTGTGCCTGAAGTTTTATCCCCAGGGTGACCTGAATAGCAGCAGCTGGACCAGACTTTGAGAGCATGGACCAAAAGCAGCAGTGGTGATTTCCAGAATTATCAACCCATAAAAGACAAAGACAAAGTGAAAGGTCAGTGTAGAACTCTGTTGGAACTGAGGGGAACAAGGAATACAGTCTGGCCCCTGCTCTGTTATGGGAATTTGAAGATCTTCCCTGCCCCTAGGCCCTTTGATAGGCTTAAGTGGCTCTGAAAACCTTCCCTGATTTGAAAGTATACTCTGCCCCCTAATAGGCTGAATGTGGTCACATGGAGCCTGTGGCAGGAGGCTTGTTCTTCAGGAATGCCCATGCTTTATTACTTTGTGATTGGGCAGTGAGTCAAGAGGGTTGTGACATTCTCTGATCCAGAAGAAAGCTATATATACACATTGATGTGAGGTTTTGCTTTGGGGCTCACTTTGGAAAGATTTGTGTGGTTTGGCCAGACAAGACTCTGGGAAGTTGTTAAGCCCCCCAGCTTTGAAAAATCCAGATGTTGATGCTTCCCTCTCTGGTATGACTAGGTATAGATGTAATGGGCAGATGGTTGGAAGCCCATCTGCTGATCTGTTCCTTGGTCTGCTTGTAACTTGTGTTTGTGTTCTCTGGAGTTCAGGGTGCTGACTTTTTCCCCTGAGCTAGGTAAATAATATATGTTTGATTGATTAAAGTAAGATTGTTAACCCATTTTGAGTTGCTTTCCTTTAGAAAAGCAGATCTAACAACCTGTGATAGAAGCCACCCTGGATATGCTAAGGTACTTGCTGTTACATGCTCTGAGGGCGAGAAGTGGCAGAGGTGTGGTAGCCATGGAGCCACTATCATGTGGCTGCTTCAGAACTCCTGGACTACAGATTGTGGGGGACCAAGCAACCACACATAGGGTAAGCACTCCTGCTTTAACCTGATTGGATCTGGATCACTGTCATGGGTGGAGGTCCTGAAGTGTGGGGCCAGTGGGCCAGAGCTTGTGGGGGTGGCAGAGAAGGCATCCAACTAATAGCTCTGGCAGCTGCCAAAATCCCAGTGATTGGGTAGAAAGCTCTCTTCTCTAGAAGCAGAATTCAACTGTGGCAAAGGACTAATAAATCAAGTAACTGAGTGGCAACATAAGGAAGAAAAGCAAGCACAAGAATCAAACCTTAGATCAAAGCATGGAATGGAAGGAAAACTACAAAGTCAGAAATCCTACACCTAAAGCTTCCAAGAAAAATATGAAATGGTTACAGGCCATGGAGCAGCTCAAGAAGGATTTTGAAAATCACATAAGAGAAGTAGAGGAAAAATTGGGAAGAGAAATGAGAATGATGCAAAAAAAATCATGAAAAGAGAGTCAACAACCTGACTGAAGAAAATAACAGCTTAAAAAATAGACTAACTCAAATGCAAAAGAGGTGCAAAAAGCCAATGAGGAGAAGAAGTCCTTAAAAAACTGAATTTGCCAAATGGAAAAGGAATTTCAAAAGCTTGCTGAAGAGAATAATTCCTTCAGAATTAGAGTGGAGCAAATGGAAACAAACGACTTCATGAAAAATCAAGATACTATTAAACAGACACAAACAAATGGAAAAATAGAAGACAATGTGAAATATCTCCTTGAAAAAACCACTGACCTGGAAAATAGATCCAGGACAGATCATTTAAAAATTATTGGGCTACCTGAAAGCCATGATAAAAAAAGAACCTAGAAATCATCTTTCAAGAAATTCTCAAGGAAAATTGTCCTCATATTCTAGAAGCAGAAGTCAAAATAGAAATTTAAAGAATTCATGATCACCTCTTGAAAATGATCTTAAAAAGAAAATGCTTAGGAATATTACAGCCAAGCTCCAGAGTTCCCGGGTCAAGGAAAAAATATTACCAGAAGCCAAGAAGAAACAATTTGAATATTGTGGAAACAATCAGGATAACACAATATCTAGCAGCTTCTACATTAAGGGATGAAATAGCTTGGAATATGAGCTCAAAGGAGCTAGGATTAAAACCAAGAATCACGTACCCAGCAAAACTGAGTATAATGTTTCAGGGGAAAATATAGTCAATCAATGAAATAGAGGACTTTCAAGCATATTTGATGAAAAAAAACAGAATTGAAGAGAAGATTTGACATTCAAATACAAGAAGCAAGAGAATCATGAGAAGGTAAATGGGGAAAGGAAATCATAAGGAACTTAATTAAAGTTGAACTATTTACATGCCTACATGGAAAAATGATCATTGTAATTTATGAAACTTTTCTCTATTTGAAGATAGTTGAAGAGAATATAAATGTGTTATACATACATACATATACATATATACGTATATGTATATATATAGATGTATACATATATTTGTCTATATAGGAGGGTATATGTGCATATGAATACATATGTGAGTATGTGTATATATGTGTACAGGTATACATAGACAGAGGGCACAGGATCAATTGAATAGGGAGGGATGATATTTAAAAAATAAAATTAAGAGATGAGAGAGGAATATAATGAGAGAAAAGAGGGAGAGACAAAATAGGGTAAATTATCTCGTATAAAAGAAGCAAGGGAAAACTTACAAATGGAGGGGAAGAACAGGAAGGCAAAAAGGAATGGGTCAATCTTACTCTCATTGAATTTGGCTTAAGGAGGGAATAATATATACACTAAATTGGGTATCTTATCCTACAGGAAAGTAGGGCAGAAGTGAATAAAAGGGGGGAGAATAGACAGGAGGGCAGATTGCAGGGGGAGGGTAGTTGCCACTTTTGAAATGGGACAGGGTCAAAGTAGAAAATATAACTTGAGGGAGTAAGGGTCAGGATAGGATGGAGGGAAATATAGTCAGTCTTTCACAATATATCCATTATGGAAACGTTTTGCCTAACTATATATGTATAACCTATATTGAATTGCTTACCTTTCTAGTATGGGTTGGTGATGAGGGAAGAAGGTAAAGAATCTGGAACTCAAAGTTTTAAAATCAAATGTTTAAAAATTTATCATCATCATCATCATCATTATTATTATTATTATTTTACATGCAAATGGGAAATAAGATATACCGGTACTGGGGTGTGGAGATCCATCTTGCCCTACCAGAAAGTCAGAAGAATTATGGGGGAGGATAGGAGAGAGCATATTGGGGAAAGGGGTATTCAGCAGGATTGCTGTTTTGGGGTGGGGGATAGGGGAAAGAGGGGGAGAAAATATGTAACTCAGAATCTTGTGGAAATGAATGTTGTAAACTAAGAATAATCATAAATAAAAATAAAATAAAATTACTGTCTATTACCTCATGTAAAAAAAACCTTGGAAATACTGGGATAAATGGATTTTGTTTCAAATGGAAAAAAGCATTTATCTTCAACCATTAGCAAGTATTATTATAATGGGGATAAACTAGAAGCCTTCCCAGTAAGATCAGGCATGAAACAAGGATAGTCACCGTCACTAATATTATTCAGCATTTTATTGGAAATCCTATCAATAGCAACAAGAGAAGAAAAAGAAACACAAGGAATCAGCACAGGGAATGAGATAATAAAATAATCACTTTTTGCAGATGATATGATGGTATACTCAGAAAATCCCAAAGACTCGACTTAAAATTTTAGTTAAAACAATCATTTTGGCAAAGCAGGAAGATCTAAAGTAAATCCACATAAATCATTAGCATTCCTATGTGTGTGTGTGTGTGTGTGTGTATATATGTATGTATGTATGTATGTATGTATATTACAAACAAAACCATGCAAGAAAAGATAGTAATAGATACTTCATTTAAAATAACTGTAGACAGTGTAAATTATCTGGGAGTACACCTGGAAAAACTGACCCAGGAACTATATAAACAAAATTAATTTTTCAAAAACACTTTCTACAAATAAAGTCAGATTTAAATAATTGGAGGAATGTTAATTGTTCATGGGTTGACAGGAGCAATATAACAAAATGACAATTTTATCTAAACTAGCTTACATATTCAACACAAAGAGAAATATTTTACAGACAGTCTTTCTAATCTTTAGCACATAAGAATAATTAGGAATACCTGAAAATTAAGCCAACTGATGGTGGGCTACAGTCAACTTCTCCTCCACCTGCTGACCATCTAAGGGCGCACTTACTGTGCGGCTTGAGTTGTGTTCCTCAGGTGCAAAAATGCCTAGTACCAGCTCACTATTTCCACTATGCCACAGTGCTTTTTAGAGTGGAGACAAATAAGCCCCAACTGGGAAGGATGACATGAAGGTAATCATAATGAGAATCGTCACTGTTTTTCACTGTTCTCACTCATATTCACATACATTAGGGGTTACAAAGCACAATAAGTGACATATTCAAATATTAAACCCAATTAGTATTACTAGCCTTCTGTACATGGGGAACCAACCTGCTGCCTGCTGTCCAGGTGAATTGGGCCTTTCCTGTACCTCTCTTATGTATTTACAACTCCTCCTCTTGCAGCAGTTATTTGAGTACTTAAAGTCACTGAATAATACAGTTGGAAGGGATTTGATGGCTCTGCATGACCAACTCTCAATTTTGTAGAGGTGACAACTAAAGCCAAGAGAAGAGCAGTGACATTTCTCAAGCCGCAAAGAATGTAGTGGCACATCTGGGTCTCCTGCCTCCTACATCAGTAGCCAT
>JAQQSW010017297.1:0-11493 GCA_028646575.1 Pseudocheirus occidentalis | reverse complement strand
AGGAGGGACATATGATCACTGTCACAATATGTCCACTATAAAGATGTCCTGTATAATCACACATCCACGGTCTGTATTGAATTGCTTGTCCTTCCAGTGGGGGTGGGTGACAAGGGAGGAACCAAAAGAATCAAGAATTTAAGGCTCTGCAATACATGCAACTAGAAATTAAGGTATATGAGGGCTGGCATTGGGAGATCCTCCCTGCCCTACCAGAAAGTTGGAGAGCAGATCAGGGGAGGTGCTTTACAGTGGGATCACTGTTTTGGGGTTGGGGTAGGGGAAAGATGGGGAGAAAATTTTTAACTCAAAAATCTCATGGGAATGAATGATGCAAATCAGAAAACAAATAAAAAATTTATATTATAAAAAATAAATTGAGAGCTGGTTTTGAAAAAATATTAAAATTTTAGTCAATTTGATTTTAAAAGAAAGAAGGAAGTCAAATTGCCAGTATCGAAAATTAAATCGGTAAATTTAGCTCCAGTGAAAAAGAAATGAAAACAATAATTAGGTGTTATTTTGCCCAATTGTTTGACAGTCTTAGAAAAATGAATGAATATTTACAAAAATATAAATTGCCAGACTAGTAGGAGAGGTAGTAAAATATTAAAAAGCTCCATCTCATAAAAAGAAATTTAACAAGTCATCAATGAATTCCATAAGAAAAAATCTCCAGTGACAGATGGATTACAAGGGAATTCTATTAAACATTTAAGGAAAAATTAATTCCATTGCTTTATAGAGTATTTGGGGAAATTGTTGAAGAAGGAGCCCTATAAAATTATTTTTATGATACTAATATGGTACTGATACGAAAATCAGGAAGAACCAAAACAAAGATTGAAAATTATAGACCAATTTCCCTCATGAATATAGAGGCAAAAATTTTAAATAAAATATAAACAAAAGGATTACAGCAACTCATCACCAGAATATTACATTTTCATCAGGTGACATTTATTCCAGGAATGCAAGGCTGACTCAATATTAGGAAAACTATCAGCATAAAACTATCAACAACAAAACTATATGATGATTTCAATAGATGCAGAAAAAAGCTATTGACAAAATACAACACCAATTTCTATTAAAAACGCTAGAAATCATAGGAATGAATGGAGTCTACTTTAAAATGATAAGTAGCATCTACCTAAAACCATCAGCAAGTATCATATGAAATGAGGATAATCTACAAGCATTTCCAATAAGATCAGGGGATGAAACATAGATGTCAGCTATGACCCATAGATATATTAGCTGTAGAAAATAAGAGAAGAAAAGGAAATTGAAGAAATTAGAATAGACAAAGAAGTCTTGGCAGATTATTTGATGATATACTTAGAGATTCCAAGAGAATCAAGTAAAAAACTACTTGAAATAATAACCTTACCAAAGTTGCAAGATATAAAAAACCCACATAAATCCTTGGCATACCTATATATTTCTAACATAGCCCAACAGCAAGAAAGAGAAATTCCATTTAAAGTAACTGTAGACTTTGGAAAATATTTGGGAGTCTACCTGCCAATACAAACACAGGAACTATATGAACACCATTACAAAACACTTTTCACACAAATAAAGTCAGATTTAAATAATTTGTAAAACATCAGTTACTCAAGGTAAGGCCAAGCTACTATGATAAAAATGACAATTTTACCTAAATTAATTTACATATTTAGTGCCATAGCAATAAAACTACCAAAAATTATTTTATAGACCTAGAATAAATAACAAAATTTATCTGGAAGAACAAAAGTTTCAGAATATCAATGAAATTAATTAGAAATGCTAGGGAAGGTGCTCTAGCCATACCAGACTTTAAACTGTCTTATGAAGCAGTAATCATCAAAACTATTTGGTACTGGCTATGAAATAGAGTAGTAGATCAATGGAATAGGTTAGGTACACAAGACACAGTAGTCAATGACTATTGTAATCTACATTTGACAAACCCAAAGACTCTGACTTCTGAGATAAGAATTCACTATTTGAGAAAAACTTCTGGGAAAACTTGAAAACAGTACAGCAGAAACTGAGCATAGACCAATATTTTATACCATTACCAAAATAACATCAAAATAAGTTTGCAGCTTTTTCTCTCCAGGGAGGCGGCCGAGAAGTGGGTGCAGCATTGCAGAGATGCAGATCTTTGTGAAGACCCTGACAGGCAAGACCATCACGCTTGAGGTCGAACCCAGTGATACTATGGAGAATGTCAAAGCTAAAATCCAAGACAAGGAAGGTATCCCACCAGATCAACAACATCTGATTTTTGCTGGAAAGCAGATAGAAGATGGCCGAACTCTCTCAGACTACATACAGAAAGAGTCCACTCTGCACTTGGTGCTGCATCTTTGAGGGGGCATCATTGAGCCTTCCCTTTGCCAGCTGGCCCAGAAGTACAACTGTGACAAGATGATCTTTCCCAAGTGTTATGCCCGCCTGCACCCCTGCACTGTAAACTGCCATAAGAAGAAGTGCGGCCACACCAACAATCTGTGCCCCAAGAAGAAGGTCAAATAAAGACCAGCCTCAGGAACCAGTTTTGGTTTGGCTTCCTTGACTGAAGTGCTTTTGAGTAGTCTGTTGTAATGAGGTCTTGTTCCTGGGTTTAATGGGACTGTGATATCAATAAAATCCCCTTTTAGTTGAGAAGCAGGAAAAAAAATAAGTTTGCCGTTTATATATAAAGGCTGATACTATAAACAATCTGTGAGAGCAATGAATAGTTTACTTCTCAGATTTATGGAGAAGGGAAGAATTTCTGGCCAAAAAAGAGATAGAGACTATTGCAAAATGCAAAATGAATATTTTATTACATAAATTAAAATATTTTGTACAAATAAAGTAAATACAAACATTATTAGGAGGGAAGCAGAAACATCGGAAAGAATTTTTGCGACCAGTGTCTCCAATAAAAGCCTTCTTTCTAAAATATACAGGGAACTGAGTCGAATTTATAAGAACATAAATCATTATCCAATTGATAAATGTTCAAGAGATATAAATAGGCAGTTTTCAGAAGAAGAAATTAAAGATATCCATAATCATGTGAAAAAAGGCTCTAAATCCCTGTTGGCTAGAGAAATGCAAATCAAAACTCTTAGGTACCATATCTCACAGATCAGATTTGCTAACATGATGAACCAGAAAAATTATAAATGTTTGAGAAGATGTGGAAAAGTTGAAACACTAATTCATTATTGGTGGAGCTGTGCACTGATCCAACCATTCTGGAGAGCAATTTGGAACTATGCCCAAAGGGCTATGAAAATGTGCATACCCTTTGGCTAAGCAATACCACTTCTAGGGCTGTATCCCACAGAGAGAATACAATTGGGAAAAGGACCCACATGTACAAAAACATTTGTAGCTGTTCTTTTTGTGGTGGCAAAGAATTGGAAATCAAGGGGATGTCCTTCCATTGAAGAATGGCTAAACAAGTTTTAGTATATGAATGTAATGGAATATTATTGTGCTATAGAAAATGAGAAGTAGACAGGCTTTATAATAACCTGGAGAGACTTATGTAAACTGATCCTGAATGAGGGCAGCAGAACTAGTAGAACATTGTACACAATTACTAACACATTGTATCAGTGATAACTAACTTTGATAGACTGAAATCTTCTAAGAAATGCAAGGCTATAAGACAGCTCCAAAGGACTCATGATGGAAAAAGCTATCCACATCCAGAGAAATAATTATGGAATCTGAATGCAGATTGAAGCATACTACTTGCTCTCTCTTTTGTTTTGTTTTGTTTCTTCTTTCTCATTCTTCATTGCATTGGTTATAGTTCTTCTTTACACCTTGATTACTGTTTAATGTGAAGGTATATGTAGAACCTATGTGGGATTGCATGCTGCCTTTGGGGGTGTGGGGATGGGGAAGGAGAGTGAGGGGTAGAAAACTTGAAACTCAGAAACTTGTGGAACTGAATATTGTGAACTAAAAGTAAATACATTTAAAAGAAAAAACTTTACCTTTGTTAATCTTGCCCTTTTTTTAGGATTTTTCTTTTAATGTTTGTGTTTCATATATTTTTATTAAGTTTTATTGATATTTTCTGTTTCTTACATCACCATAGAATCCCAACTATAAGACAAATGGTATTTTTAGAATGGAACAAATATTCCCTACAACTGATAAATACATTGAAAAAGTTGGAAAATATGTGAAAATGAAAACAAACTATCTAAGATGTCACACAAAGATTGTTATATTTATTTGATTGCAATAGAGATGCTATGCAGATTTGACCTCAGAGACTCTTGTAAAATAGATAATTAATCAATAATTATTAACTATGTTCTTTCAATAGTATTCTATTGTAAAATAGAATCAATAACTTGCTGAAAATAAGGGATTTTATTAAGTCCAATGACCTGAAAAAAATGTATATTTTTCTCTCATTAAAAAAGGAATAGGAGCAGCTAGGTGGTGCAGTGAGTAGAGTGCTGGCCCTAAAGTCAGAAGGAGCTGAGTTCAAATCCAGCCTCAGACACTTAACACTTAATAGCTCTGTAACCTTGGACAAATTGCTTAACCACAATTACCCTGCCTTCCCCACTCCAAAAAGAAAAAAAAAAGAATTAAAAGAGGCTATTACACTTTGGTCTTCAAAACCCATATTTTCCTGTCAAGAATTTGGCATTATTATTATTATTACAGTTGAATCAAATTAATTATGCAGCCTTTATTATTCACCTTCTGGCCTTCTAGATATGTTCTTATTAATAACAGTACATTTACTCATAATAGCTTCCTAACTTAAAAAAGGTACTCATAAAAAGCAAGTTTTGTTGAATTAAATTTCTCCATGTGGCATAGGACATTTCTGTAAATTGAAAACAAAGTCAACTTGATTAAAAAAACCATCCTAAATATTGAAACAAAAGATGTGTCTCCTCTCTTGAGTTTCTTTATGAGTTTTGAAGGAAAAATCCTGCACAGTCAGCAAATAACTCTTGTGCTCATAAGTGCAAATCAGTTTCAGGAACCAACACCAAAGGGGAGGTGCACATAGAGGTTGATATTCTCCTTGTTTTCTTTATGAAATTTTATTTTTCAAAATGGCAGGAGAAAAAAGATTACTGGGGAGAAAAGATCCAAGACATCAAAAGAACAATGAATCTGATTCTGGAAGATATACATCAATCAAGAAACACTTATTTTGTGCCTGCCATGTGCCAGGCACACTGCTAAGTGCTGGGGATACAAAAATAGACAAAAGATATCCCTTGCCCTCGGTGAGCTTACAAGTCAATAGGTAAGTCAATGAGAAAATAAATCTATATGATGCGAGCTATATACAAGATAAATGGGAAATAATTAACAGATACAAGACCCTGTAATTAAGGGCTGCTGAGGAAGATTTAACGTAGAAGGCAAAAATTGTGCTAGGACTTAAAGAAAAACAAGGAGGTCAGCACTCAGAGTAGAAGAGGGGAAATATTGCAGGCATAGATAATAGCCAGAGTAGATACTAGGTACTGAGTTGGAGCGTTTTGTTTGTGGAACAGCCAAGTGCCAGATGAAACTAGATCAAATCGTAGGTGATAAAGAGTAAGTTGGAAAAAGAATGGTAAAGTATTAAAGGGTGAGGGTATATCTAAAGAACCTCTCTTCAGAACAGTTCTTTTTATCATGATGCTCTTTTTGTTATTTGTAATTTTTAAAAAACCCAAAGTAGGCTTGAAAGGTAGAAATTTCAAAAGACTTTCAACAAAGTTTTCTCAGCTATATTATAAAGATTCTAAACCTTGGAACACTAAGAAATGTAAGAAATGAGACTAGACATATTTTACTGCAACAGCAGTTGACTTAGAATAAAAATTTGTATATAATTTTGTTTTTATTAATTAATTTTTGGTTTTTTACAATCTCTTCCACAAGATTTTGAGTTCCAAATTTTCTCCTCTCCTCTCCCCTCCTCCTGCATAAAGATGACATTCATTCTGATTATTCCCTTCCCCCAATCTGCCCTCCATTCTCTCATCTCTCCATCCTCTTATCTCCTTCACCACTACTTTCCTGTAGGGTAAGATAGATTTCCATACCCAATTGAGTAGGTATGTTATAACCACATTAAGTCAAATATGATGACAGTAAGGTTCAGTCATTCCCTCTCACTTCACCTCTCTTCCCCTCACTATAAAAACATTTTCTTGCCACTTTTATGTGAGATAATTTATCCCATTCTGCTTCTCCCTTTCTCCTTCTCCCAGTACAGTCCTTTCTCTCATATCTTTATTTCATTTTTAGATATTACATCTTCATATTGAACTAAACCTGTGTCCTCTGTCTATAGCTATATCTATATCTCTATCTACATGTTACACACAGATGTATATGTATGTATATGCATGTATACATACACACATTATATAGATATATGTGTGTACGTCCAACTACACTGAGAAAGGTCTCATGACCTTTCATAAGTAATATATTTAATATATACCATTATATATATAATATATATATACCATTATTAATATCATCTTTCCATGTAGGAAAGTACAGTTCAACTTTAATAAGTCCCTTATGATTTCTCTTTCCTGTTTGCTTTTTTATGTTCCTCTTGACTCTGGTATTTGAAAGTCAAATTGTCTATTCATCTCTGGTCTTTTCATCAGTAATGCTTGAAAGTCCTCTATTTTATTGAATATATATTTTCTTCTGAAGGCTTGTACTCAATTTTGCTAGACAAGTGATTCTTGGTTTCAATCCTAGCTCCTTTGACCTCTGGAATATCATATCCTAAGCCCTTAATGTAGATCCCTTAATGTAGAAGCTGCTAAATCTTGTGTTAACATGACTTGAAAATATTCCAATTACATTTTTCTGGCTGCTTACAGTATTTTCTCCTTGACTGGGGAACTCTGGAATTTGACTACAATAGTCCTAGGAGTCTTCTTTTGGGATATCTTTCAGGAGGTTAATGGTGGACTCACTCAATTTCTACTTTACCCTCCATTTCTTGAATATCATGGCAGTTTTCTTTGATAGTTTCTTAAAAGAGGATGTCTAGGCTTTTTGATCATGACTTTTAACTAATCCAGTAATTTTTAAATTATCTCTCCTGGATCTATTTTCCAAGTCAGTTGCTTTCCCAGTGAGATATTTGACACTGTCTCCTATTTTTTCTGTCTTTTGGTTTGTTTTATAACGCCTTTATTTTTCATAGAATCATTGTCCCATTCTAATTTTTTGCTCCATTTTGCTACATTTGCTCCATTCTAATTTTTAGGGAATTATCTTCTTCAGTAAGCTTTTGGATCTCCTTTTCCATTTGGCTGATGCTGCTTTTAAGGCATTCTTCTATTCATCGGGTTTTTGGACCTCTTTTGCCATTTGGGATAGTCTATTTTTTTAGGGTAGAAGGCAAGGCAATTGTGGTTAAGTGACTTACCACGGGTCACACAACTAGTAAGTGTCAAGTGTCTGAGGTCAGATTTGAACTCAGTTCCTCCTGACTCTAGGGCCAGTATTCTATTTGCTGTGCCACCTAGCTGCCCCAGTACTCTATTTTTAAGGTATTATTTTCTTCAGCATTTTTGGGTCTTTTGTAGCAAGCTGTTGACTAGTTTTTCATTATTCTCTTGCATCACTCTCATTTCTCTTCCCAAATTTTCCTCTATTTCTTTTCCTTGATTTTCAAAATCCTTTTTCACCATGGCCTGCAACCAATTCATAATTTTTCTTGGAGACTTTGGATGTTGGATCTCTGACTTTGTTGTCTTCTTCTGGTTTTATGTTTTGATCTTCTTTATTGCCAAAGCAGCTATTTTCACTGCCACTGCCTCTACTCCCACTGTCCTGGGATACGTATTTGACCATGCTCCTCTCTCACCCAGGTCTAACAGATGTTTTCTACTGACCTTCTAAGTTGTCTTTCATGTTTGTGGGTTGAGAAATCTGGAAACTATCAGAGTTGCCAGTGATTCAACCACTGAGGCCTGCTCCAGGTTTGCTTGGGTGTCTGATTTGTATTGACACATTTTATGCTGTACTGCACTCCTCTCTCAGAATGGGGCAACAGACCCTTCCTGTCGACTTTCCAGGTTTTCTTGGACTAGAGATTTGTTTCACTCTGTTGTTTTGTGGGTTCTGCTGCTCTGCAATTTGTTTGGAGTCATTTTACAGGTATTTGGAGGAATTTGAAGATCTATAGCAAGTCCCTGCTTTTATTCTGTCATTCTGTCTCTATCCCCAGAAAAAAAATTCTTTAAATTGAAGGAGGAGGAGGAAGAGGAGGAGGAGGAGGAGGAGGAGGAGGAGGAGGAGAAGAAGAAGAAGAAGAAGAAGAAGAAGAAGAAGAAGAAGAAGAAAAAGAAGAAGAAGAAGAAGAAAGAGGAAAAGAGAGGAGATGAAGGAGGAGGGGGGAATGAGGAGGAGAAATGGTTGAAAGGAAAGAAAATGGAAGATCTAGTGGCAGAAGGCATCTGAGCAATGGGAAATGATGAAGAGGGAAGAAGAATGAGCTCTCTGTGAATGGCCTCAATTATTTCTGTAAAATATGAGGGAAGGTCCTTAGCTGAGAATGGGGAGAGAAAGAGCAATGGGAGACTTGAGGGCTGAATGAAAATGGAAGATGTCCTGTGTAGAGTCTTCTTAGTCATAGAGCTAAGTGGTGTCAGAGATGTGCTTTGCATTCAGGTCTTCCAGACTCTGAGTGTATCACCGTGTCCTATATCTGACATAACCCAAAAATTTAGTCAGCACGAAGGGCTTTTGTAAAAATCTACAAAGAAGTGATTCTTGAAATTAATTTCACATTTGCATTCATCTCTTATTGAACTCAGAGTATAAAACCTAAAGAATAACTGAGGCAAAATCCATAAGACTTGAGGCTCAAGGAGACGTTAGATGACATATAGTTTAAGCCTTCATTTTTCAACTTGGAAACACTAACAATTACCAGCATTCAAAGTCCATTTCTGACACTTCTTAACTGTATGTCTAAGGACAAGTTACTTAATGCATATAAGATTGAGTTCCTTTCACCCATAAAATGGAGGCAATGATGACTAAAGTCACCACTTCAAAGCTCCTGCTATAGTTTCTGTAGGCAAGGTTGTTGTGAGAGTTTGTCACAGGAAAATTATCGAGTTAATCAAGGAACAAAACCAGGATATAAACCAAGTTTTGTGTCCGACCTTGGTGTTCTCTCCAATGTCTCAACTGACCATATTGAATAACATTTTCCCCTGTTTTAAAGGACAATGGAAAGTCTGGAATTCCTCTTATTCTTGCCAGTACACTGGGTCATAATGAAGAAACTAGGAAGGAGCCATCACCACTTTCCATTTAGGAATCATAAGTCCATTGATTCCAGCAGTATTTTTAGCAACCTTTTGGATTCTGCCTGTTATGATGATCAGCCTGAGATTTTCATTTATTACCACATCCAGGTACTCCATCTGTACCAGAGCATGCCTGCTTCCTAGGATGAGAACAAAGAGATTTATGTCTACTAAGGTGATATAGCACATCTAGCCTTCACTCATTTCATTTTAGTATGATTCTATATCAACTCCAAATAGCTGTAAAAGGAAATAGCAAATAACTCCAATATCTTTGCCATGAAAACTCCAAAAAGGTTCATGAAGAATCTGAAACAATTGAAAATAACTAAAACAACAACAAAACAATTCTGTTGTAGGCCTGGTCACCAGATGTTACAGTAATACCTTCTGGAGGAAAACTACAAAAATATTTTTATTATTGAATCCATAGAATGTTGGGAGTCACTGCAGTGGTCAGTGTGCTAATGAAGTGATTCTAAAATTTTGAAGTCTGACAGTGAGATTTGCATCTCTATAAATGTTTTCACAAAATGAGACCATTTGAGCCATAACAAAACTTTAAGCCTCAGTAAAAGTAAACTGCTGAGATGGATCTATTTCTTTTCCTCCTCTTCCAGGTTATCTCTTGGAACAAGCTAGACCAAGTAGGAAATTGAAAGTGGTTTAGACAAAATTTACCTCAGTCAAATTTACTTTAGATACACTTGAAACCCAAGAAGAATCCTTCTGTGTCTTCATTGCTCCCCACCTTCCACTTCTTCTCATCTCTGCTTACCCTTTCAAAAATGCCTAACTTCTATCCAGACTCTAGAAGTCCTCACTCTCAGCTCACCATCAATGTTGAGGTTCTTCGGAAGTATTTCATATCAGTTTTAGTATTTTATACCTACAAGGGACTTCACAACAGGAAAGACTCAAAGTTATACATCTTCAATGGTAGAATTTAGAGCAAATGTTTGGGTTGGGGGAAGAGAAGCTTCCCTGGCATTCCTAGTAACAGATAACATAGACAGTTATTATTTACAAGGACAACTCTGATCATATCTTGTTCTGACACTTCTTATACTTTAGAGAATATTATCAGACTTTGGAAAGAATATGTGGGAAAAGCTATTTGGCAGTCATCACCTATCTCCAAGAAAAAAAAATATCCTGGCAACCTACAGAATAATAGAGAAAATGAGTAATGTACAAAAACTATCTGGTCCCAAACCAAAATGAGACAGAATGATGTAAGACAATCCTGAAAAGAGAGTCAACAACCTGACTGAAGAAAACAACACTTTAAAAAATAGATTAACTCAAATGGCAAAAGAGACCCAGAAAGCCAATGAGGAGAAGAATGCCTTAAAAAGTCAAATTTGCCAGATGGAAAAAGAATCTCAAAAGAATTCTGAAGAGAATAATTCCTTCAGAATTAGAGTGGAGCAAGTGCAAGCTAAGGACTTTGTGAAAAACCAAGATACTATTAAACAGTTGCAAACAAATGAAACAATAGAAAGAAATGTGAAATATCTCCTTGAAAAAACCATTGACCTGGAAAATAGATCCAGGAGAGACAATGTGAAAATTATTGGTCTACCTGAAAGCCATTATCAAAAAAAGAACTTGGAAAGCATCCTTAAATAAATTCTCAAGGAAAATTGCCCTGAAGTTTTAGAATTAGGGGACAAAATAGAAATTGAAAGAATTCACCAATCACCTCTTGATAAAGATAACCAAAAGAAAACGTCTAGAAATGTTATTACCAGGTTCCAGAATCCCCTGTTAAAGTAGAAAATATTACAGAGAATTCCAAGAGAAAACAATTTGATTACTGTGGAAACACAATTAGGAAAACCCAGGATCTGGCATCTTCTACCCTGAGGGATTGAAGGGCCTAGAATATGATATTCCAGAGATCAAGGGAGCTGGGATTAAAACCAAGAGTCACCTACCCAACAAAATTGAGTATAATGTTCCAGAGGAAAATATGGTCATTCAATGAGGTGGAGGACTTTCAAGTATTCTTGCTGAAAAAAACCAGAACTGAAGAGAAATTTTGACAATCAAACACAAGAAGCATGAGAAGGTAAACATGGGAAAGAAATCATAAGGAAGCTCTCAAAGTTGAACTATTTACATGCCAATATAGAAAAACAATAATAGTAACTTATGAAACTTTTCTTAGTAT
>JAQQSW010017296.1:0-11493 GCA_028646575.1 Pseudocheirus occidentalis | reverse complement strand
ACGCCTTGCAGGCGGGGATGAGCGCTTGCTTTTCCATTGTCCTTTAATGGGTGACATTTCACACAGGCCTCCAGATACAGGCACAGAGACTTTAAAATAGGGCAATTGGTCCTCCAAATGATGGCAACAGCAGGGATATAGGGATAGGGATTGGACCGATCATTTCATTTTTTTTTTTTATATTAACCCCTATCAATGTCACTGTAGGTCTACACCTTATAAAGACTTGTCTAGAGCGCAGACGTCAGACATTGGCCAGCAGGCCTCCTGCCAACACTCCCAGGGCTGCCCAAACCGGATTAAAATGTAACTGGGAAATATTAACAAAATAAATGCAAATACAATAAAACACAGATAATATTACATTTTAAACTAAGTCAATACGCAGCCTGAAGGCATCTTTATCTGTGGATTAGTGGCCTTGTTTGAGTTTGAATTAGACACCATCAGCCTAAGGCCCTGAGAGTTTAAATGGCTTGCCCAAGGTCGCTGGGTCAGTCAGCCAATAAACATTTATTAAGCACTTACTGTGTGCAAAAGACCACACAACCAGGATGTCTCAGATGCAGGACCTGAACCCAGGTCTTTCTTCACTGGACTATACTGCCTTTGAGGAGAAAATAGGAGATTGGCATAGTAACCTCCTCTCCCCTCTGTCATTTCAGACTGGTTCCTTCTCTGAAGCTTATAGCCTTAGACAAGTGTCTAAAACATTGAGGGGTGAAATAATTTGCACCGGGTAACAAAACTAATGTGCTTCAGAGAGAGGAATTGAACCCAGAGTTGTTGTTTTTTCTTCACTTCTGGGTCTGCCATGTGAACCACCACTATCTGTCACACTGGCTATTAGACTCTGGGAATACTTGATGAAATTAATACCCTACCCAGGTTGGACTGATGTAATGCAGTCCAACAGTCCAAGAGATGAACAGGGTGACAAAGAGTTAAAACATGGTCCAACTGATGATCATGGAAGACAACACGGGAAGTTCTGCGGCTTCTCATGTTGGTATAGTAGCTCGGTGGCACAGTGGATAGAACCCTGGGTCTGAAGTCAGGAAGACGTGAGTTCAAATTCAGCCTTAGATACTTCCTACCTGTGTGATCTTGGGCAACGTGCTTAACCTCTGTTTACCTGTTTCCTCAGTTCTAAGATGGAGATAATGACATCACCCACCTCAAAAGGGTTGTTGTGAGATAATATTTGTAAAGTACCTGGCACATAGTGGGTGATTTATCTTTATCTTTCTGTCTTTATATATGTATATATCCACATATACACACATATATTGTACCTGTTATTGTTATGTTATGTAAAATGAGACTTATTAGGATAAGCCAGAAATCCCACTAACTCACCCTGGGACGTGCTTCAATGTAGATAATGCCTTCAATAATGCACGCCAACCACAAATGTATCCGAAATGCACTGAAGGCATGAGGACCTTCATTTGGCCTCAATCCTACCTCAAAACAAACCTAGCAACATGTTACTTGACATCATCCAAGGCTTTATACTGTCTTTTTTCAATAGCAACCCCAGCTTCAACTCACACATCAATATATGGCTGACTCCTCTTCAAAAATGAGGGACAAACCCATCAACAACAACAACAACAACAAAGTATTTAATAAATATCTTTATCCATGACCTTACACTGAGTGAAATAAGAGACAAAAACGTCTCATTGCTAAAATGCTAAAGAAATAACTGAACACAGCGGGAAAAGCCCCAAGTGTAATTTCAATTAATGCAAAATCTGGGAATTCTATCTAAAAGTGAAATGCATGACTGTCGCAATATTTTTTTGTTGTTGTTGTTGCTTTGAGGAGGGCAACTGGGGTTAAGTGACTTGCCCAAAGTCACATGGCTAGTAAATGTGTCAAGTGTCTGAGGCTGGATTTGAACTCAGATCTTCCTGACTCCAGGGCCAGTGCTCTATTCATTGCGCCATCTAGCTGCCCCGACTACAGCAAAATTAATGTTTTAAATGATTATGAAAAAGAGATGGACATACTTAGACTGGAATTTTGAAAAAGTCTTTTTGATTTTAATGGAATGAATCCAACTTGCAGATTGACTGTACCTAAACAGAGTGATTGAAAAAAAAATCTGGCATTTGCTCTCATCATATACATATGCTAATACAAATCATGTACATACGCAAAGCATAAATGAATGGATTTGTAGCAATATGACAGAAAATTTCAAAACATTTCAGCAATTACACATGACAGTATACGTGGCAGCCATTGCTAGAGTAAGGATTATAGGATGAAAGGTGGTACCATCAAAGAGTACTAAAGATAGACATTAAATACCATCAGGGTAGAAGTTGCTTTGCAGAGATATGGATGATTTCTGAAAAGTCTGAAGATTACACCAATACCTCTGTAGTTCACCCAGTGCAGAAATTTTACTGCCATATTAACAGTAACTAAAAGGAAATCTTAGGAACAAAATTCAGAAAAATATTGTATATTAGAAATTCTAAATTCCTTTAGTCAGCAATTGGAAATAAAAATCAAAAAGTTAAGATGACTCCAGAAGTCAAAGTAGCTCAAAGAAGAAAATAAATAATTCAACATCGACTTAAAAACAAACAAACATTACTACAAAGTCTTAGATGTTGAGAGCCAGAGAGTAAGCCTTCATATCAATGAGTGCAGACTGAGTCAAAGGTATTTTGTTCATTGAAAGGGTAGGCATAAATGACTTGGCCCTTTGGGGTGATTTATATGATACTGACAAAATTGATAAATTACTTTATTTTTTTTCCCCTGGGATGTAGAGGGTGGAAATAAGATGTTGAAAATTTTTGCTTCTCTGCTATGTGATTATAAGAAGACCAATACAACAAGCCAGGGGGAATCAGAGGGGAAACTTCTGTTCATTTTGTTAATATAATAAATAACAGAATATTTAGATCAAAAGAAGTTATTGAATGAAATGCTAGCATTTCTGAAAAATTCAGAAGGCAGTAACATTGGATAATATCCATAATTTTTAAAATAATTAATTTAGTTAATATAATTATTAATGCCTAAATACTTTCTAATCAATTAGGTGGTACAATGGATACAGTGCCAGGCCTGGAGTCAAGAAGACCTGAGTTTCAATCTGGCCTTGGACAGTTACTAGCTGTGTGACCCTGGGCAAGTCACTTAACTCTATTTACCTCATTTTTCTCATTTGTAAAATGACCTGGAGAAGGAAAAGATAGATCACCCCAGTATCTTTGCTTAGAAAACCTCAAATGGAGTCATGAAGAGTAAGACACAATTGACACTTCCCAATCACATGCGAATGAACAGAAAACACATTTTTGTCACCTTCCTCTTAACTGTAACTCTGGTTCTCATCTTCTTAATGGGAAAAAATCACATCTCTACTACCAAAAGATAAGACTACCATTGACCCCTACAAATACAGGACCGTTATGCATTTATATACTTTATACTAAATGCTTAAAACTTGTAGTTATATGGCACATACAAATCCACAAACACTTATGAGAAAGTAACATACTGCCCGAGGAGCTAAAAAATCTGCCCCAAAGTCTCAGGCTATAAACATAGTATATCAGTTTTGCAGTTATTGTGTAAGTCACCCCAAAGGGCCCAACCATCTTTCCTGCCCTTTTTTGATGAGCAAAATCTCTTAGAGTCAATCTGCACTCATAGCTTATTCACATACTGAAAATATACCAAGTAGTACCAAGTAGAAAGATAATGCTGGAGTATTTGTTATCTGTATGAAAAAGATTTTCTTAAAAAAAAGTAACCAACATAATAGTATAAAAATTAATTAATATCTTCATAAGGAAATTTAACTAAAATGACATCTCTTAATTATACATGAATGACAATAAAATCCTTTAAAATGCATGAAACACTGCTTTATCTTACAGAATCTTTCTGCAATGATAGTAAAACACCATTGGGACATTATATATAATTATGTATATATATGAATATATGTGTACATATATATATACAATATATATAAAATTCTTAAGGCAATGGATGCCTTAAACTGAAAGCTTCTATTTTGAATCTGGAGGCCAAATTGAACCAATGACCTCTAAAAATGCCTTGGTCTCCCCCAGTAAAGAGACATAGAGCATATAGTTTCCAAGGAGAAAGCTGAGGTTAAAATAGGTTAAAACCTATGGGTATCCTGAAATCAGAACTGATTGGAAAAAAATTTCTATAAAGTGTAGCATGGGGACAGGTTCAATCCTGAAATCATGATCAGATATACCTTCCTAGTAGGTAATATAAAGATTGTGCAAATATGTTCTGGATTGTTTCTAATCCAAACAAGTAGGGAAGCTTGGAGAATCTTCTCTTAAGTCATGGGTTACTAGAGGGCTAGATTTTGGTGCTGATAAGGAGTTATCTGGTTGACTACAGAAATAATTCATAAGGTATTGAGACAGAAGTAAGTTCATATACAAAAGGAACGATAGTCCCTTACTGCAGACCTTTTAAACTTTTTTTTCTTAATGGTAGAAAGTCAAGAACTGCCATCTCCCACCTGACTACCATATGTCCATGAACACATGGCACTTCTATTTCTTTTGTATTCATTCTTTCCTCATCTTAGCTAAATAGAATTGATCAGGTTACAACCTTGTGAATATTGAGAAGTTGAAAGAACTATCAGAGATCCTCTAGACACTTGGAAGTGATAATAGAAAAAACTGACACTGTCCATGATAGAGTAATTGATACAAGAGAGGTTCCTATGAAAGCAATGAACAGCTACAACGTATCAGCCTTCATGTATGCTTTCAGAACTCTAAAATATATCAGAATAGATTTGGACAATGACTGAATTAAAAGTCTTACAATGCTAGGGAAATATAGGGCCCATCATTACTTTAAGGCTAACAGTTCCTTGACTAAAAAAGAGGAAGAGGAGGAGAGATAGACATTCTTAGGACACACAATAAATGAGTCTAAAATCTCCTGAAATATTTTTAGACTAAGCAGATATCATTTCACTGAGCAATATTAAAGGCAGGTAACAGGGACTTGCTTTTGGATTTGTCCAACGTAACTGAAAAATTGTCTCTGAATATAGTCTATAAAATTTATAAAATCCAAGAGTGGCATCAAAACGCCCTCCGTGGGCAATAACTAAGTGAATTCAGTCAAATATTTTAAAAAATGTTTAAATTATCTAATTATCAAAATATTATGTGTTTCTCACCTCCAAAAAAACTCAGCTTAAGCAACACTTCCAGAATAAAGCCCCCTCCTTCACTCTAGTTAATTCATGGATTAGATAACTGGCCAAACTGACAAGTTTTAAGACTAAAACCCATTTCTGCATTTACTGTCTGTGGGATCCCGGGCAAATCACTTGAACTCCTTGACCCTCAGGTTTCTTATCCATAAAATGGATATTATAATACCTATATTAACTATTTAGAGGGAGGCTCAGATTGCAGAATGTATGTAAAGTACATTCAAACAAAGGGCTTTATAAATGTGAACTGCCATTAGACTTTGATGCTCTCTAACAAATGATATTTTTCTGTCATCTCATGATTTGTCAGGTTTTTAGGGATATTATTTCATTTAATCCTCCCCGTTGCCCTGGGAGGGGTAAGTCATGGCAAGTACTATTCTACCCATTTTGCGAATGGGAGAACTGAGGCTCATAGAAAGGAAGTTTTTTGGTTGAGCTCACATGAATGATAAATTGCTGAACCCAGTGCCACTGATCCTGAGTTCAAGGTTCTTTCCCTGTGTAGCCTTTCCTGTGGAATCAGATCACAGTTGAAATAGAATAGGACTAAAAGAAGGGGTATGTTATAAATGCTTAACAACCAGCTCTTTGAAAAATAAATGTACCTATAGCATACTTCTAAGTAATCCATATTATTATTTTCATTTTCCCCAGTCTAAATGATCAACAAATCAAGCCCTAATATGTAACATTTACCAGTTTCTGAGGTGTAAATATTCACACTGAAAATCTAGCAATTGACTCCAGCTCAGCAAAGCCCTCACTAGAAGTCATCAAAGCAGATATCCTAGCTGCAGGAAACCTTGTTTGTTGAATACCTACCATTTATAGGAGTCTGTGCTAAGGTCTAGCACCATCTGGACTAACCTCCTCCTCTTCTGGGAGGATGGGGACATTGAGTCCCTGACAAGTTCTGATAATTTGACTTCAGAACTGGGGCTCGTTCTACTGGATCACACAGAGCCCAAAGAGCAGGTCCTAAGTTTGCTAATTATCACTTGTGTGGGGGGCGGCTAGGTGGCGTGGTGAATAGAGCACCGGCCCTGGAGTCAGGAGTACCTGAGTTCAAATCTGGCCTCAGACACTTAACACAAAAAACTAGCCGTGTGACCTTGGGCAAGTCACTTAACCCCAACTGCCCTCCAAAAAAAAAGCAAAAAAAAAATTATCACTTGTGTGCCTGTAGGCAAGTCACTTTTTCTCTCTTCCTCCATGAATTCTTTGCTCCAGTTCACAAAATCTGCCAGCCAGTGCCTAACACTCTCTCTCCAACTTTACACTACTGTTTTTCACTCAATCACTGATGTTTGCCTTTCATATTTTTGTCTCATAGAATCCCTAAAACCTTTCAAAGCCTGGAACCTGCACCATCTCCTGCATCAAGCCTTTTCTGTTACCTTCAGTTATGTCCTCCAGAAGTGACTTTGCATTATTTTACATGCCATTACTTGTTTACATGCCATTACTTGTTTACATGCTTTTGCTTCTTTACATGCCATTGGTTGTTTATATGTCATTGCTCGTTTGCATACCATTGCTTGTTTACGTGCCATTACTTGTTTACATGTCATTTCCCCCCATTAGAACATAAACTCCTTGCTTGTATTTGTATCCTAGATGCCTTGAAAGTTTAATAAGCACATAATAAATGTTTGCCTGAATTTCCTTTTTTGATCACAATTTCCTACTAAGGAACATGAAAAAGTTTTGGGGAAAAAATGGCATCCATCTAATGGGGAATGGATGAAGAGACTGTGGGACATGAATATACTGGGATATTATTGGATTGTAAGAAATGATGAATGTAAAGAATTCAAAAAAGAATGATAAGACTTGTTTCAACTGATGCAGAATAAAGAAAGCAACTTCAACAGAATAATTTACACAAAGACTGCAATTACATAAACAGGAAAAAAATAAAATAAGATTGAATGTTGTGGAAAATGTCTGACCAGTTCTGTTCTTGGTGAAGAAGTGAGAAACAGCAACCCTTCTTTTCTTTGGTGAGGTAGGGTATAGAATGTTCAATTTACTGTCAAAAGTGCTGCTGTTTGTTGATTGTCTTTGCTTTTCTGTGTTGGAAGAAAAATTTCACTGAGTGGAGACAGTATATCTGGAAATGACTGTGATATAAAAATAAAATGTATTTTTAATAATAAAAATATAAAATGTAAATTTATATAAAATTTAAACACAATATAAAATTTATATTTATACTAAGTTCATATTTGTATAAAATTTATATTTTAGGTAAAAATTGTGTTTTATCTAAAGTTTACATACTATATTTTACAAAATTTATGTTTTATCTAAAATTTAAAATTGGAAAATTTATATTTCACATAAACATCTCAAAATTATAAATTTTTTATTTATTTTATTTTAAAAATTATGAAAGTTACATTTTATTTCATTTTTTAAAAAGGAGGACTGGACTAAATAGTCTTGAAGTTCCTTATTGTTTTAGAAACTCTGACGCCAATGAATTGGGCATGTAGTTGAAAAAGCTAGAAAAAGAACAAATTGAAAATCCCCTATTAGAGACTAAATTAGAAATAATGAAAACCAAAGGAGAGATTAATAAAATTGAAAGTAAGAAAACTATTGAATTTACAAGTAAAACTAAGAGTTGGTTTTATGAAAAAATAAAAGAAAATTGATAGACCCTTAGTTAATATGATTAAAAAAAAGAAAGAAGAAAACCAAATTTCAAGTATCAGAAAGGAAAAGGTTGAATGTACCTCCAATGAAGAGGAAATTAAAATAATAATTAGGAATTATTTTACCCAATTGTATGCACATAAATTTGACAATCTTAGTGAAATGGGTGAATATTTGCAAAAATATAAGTTGCCCAGACTAACTGAAGAGGAAGTAAATTACTTAAATAACTCCATCTCAGAAAAAGAAATCAAACAAGCTATCAGAGAACTTCCTAGGAAAAAATCCCCAAGGCCAGATGGATTTGCTAGTGAATTCTATCAAACATTTAAAGATTAATTGATCCCAATACTCTACAAACTATTTGGGAAAATTGGTAAGGAAGGAGTCCTTCCAAATTCTTTTTATGATACAAATATGGTGCCAATACCTAAAACAGGAAGGGACAAAATGGAGAAAGAAAATTATAGACCAATCTCCCTCATGAATATAGATGCAAAAATTTTAAATAAAATATTAGTAAAAGGACTACAGCAACTTATCACAAAAATAATACATTTCAATTGGGTTGGATTTATTCCAGGAATGCAAGGATGGTTCAATATTATGAAAACCTTCAGTATCATGGTCATATCAACAATAATACTAGCAGAAACCATATGATTATCTCAATAGATGCAGAAAAACTTTTGACAAAATGCAACATCTATTCCTATTAAAAACACAAGAAAGTATAGGAATAAAAGGAGTTTTCCTTAAAATAATAAGTAGCATCTACTTAAAGCTATCAACAAGTATTATATGCAATGGGGATAAACTAGAAGCATTTCCAATAAGATCAGGGGTGAAACAAGGATGTCCACTATCACCTCTCTTGTTCAATCTGGTACTAAAAATGTTAGCAGTAGCAATTAGAGAAGAAAAAGAAATGAAAGGAATCAAATAAGGCCAAGAAGAGACTAAGCTATCACTCTTTGCAGATGATATGAATATAAACTTGGAGAATCCTAGAAAATCAAGTAAAAAAAATTTCTTGAGACAATAAATAAATTTAGCAAAGTTTCAGTATATAAAATAAACCCACATAAATCCTCAGCATTCCTATGTGTTTCCAACAAAGTTCAACAGCAAGAGAGAGTAAGAGAAACCCCATTTAAAATTACAGTAGACATTATAAAATATTTGGGAATCTACCTGCCAAAACAAACCCAGTACCTTTATGAACACAACAACAAAACACTTTTCACACAGATAAAATTATATCTAACTAATTGGAAAAACATCAATTGCTTGTGGCTGGGTCTAGCCAATATAATAAAAATGACAATTTTACCTAAATTAAATTACATATTTAGTGACATACCAATCAATCTACCAAAAATCACTTTATACAACTAGAAAAAATAGTGACAAAATTCATTTGGAGGAACATAAGGTCCAGAATATCAAGGCAATTAATGAAAAGAAATGCTAGGGGAGGTGGCCTGTCTGTACCAGATTTTAATCTCTATTAAAAAGCAACAGTCATCAAAACTTCTTGGTACTGACTAAGGAATAGAGTAGTGGATCGATGAAATATATTGGGTACAAAAGACTCAGTAGTCAACGACTATAATAGCATACTATTTGATAAGCCCAAAGACCCCAGTTTTGGGGATAAGAACTCACTATTTGACAAAAACTGCTGGGAAAATTGGAATATAGTATGGCAGAAACTGGGCATAGATCATCATCTAACGCCGTATACCAAAGTCAAGTCTAAATGGGTGTATGATCTAGGTATAAAGGCTGATACTGTAAGTAATCTGGGGAAGCAAGGAATAGTTTATCTTTTGGACTTATGGAGTAGGGAAGACTTTATAACAAAAGGAGAGTTGGAAAGCATTATAAAATGCAAAATGGATAATCTTGACTGCATTAAATTAAGAAGTTTCTTCACAAACAAAGCCAGTTTAACCAAGATTAAGAGGGAAATGGGAAATTGGGAAAGAATTTTTACAACCAGTGTCTCTGATGAAGGCCTCGTTTCTAAAATATACAGAGAATTAAATAAAATCTATAAGAATACAAGTCGTTCCCCAATTCATAAATGGTCAAAGGATATGGACAGGCAATTTTCAGAGGTCAAAACTAAAAATATCTCTAAGCATGTGAAAAAATGCTGTAAATCACTATTGATTTGTGAAATGCAAATCAAAACAACTTAGAGGTACCACATCTCACCAGTCAGGTTGGATGAGATGACAAAACAGGAAAATGACAAATGCTGGAGAGGATGTAGAAAAATTGGAACATGAATGCATTGTTGGTGGAGCTGTCAACTGATACAACCATTCTGGAGAGGAATCTGGAACTATGCCCAAAGGACTATAATAATTGCATACCATTTGACCCAGTAATACCACTTTTGGGGTTGTATCACAAAGAGATCATAGAAGTGGGAAGAATATCCATATGTACAAAAATATTTATTGCAGCTCTCTTTGTGGTGGCAAAAAACTGGAAATTAAGGGGATGCCCATCAATTGGGGAATGGCTAAACAAGTTGTGGTATATGAATGTAATGAAATACTATTGTTCTATAAGAAATGAGGAGGAGATGGGCTGCATATTTACCTGGAGAGGTTTATACAAACTGATGCTTATTGAGAAGAACAGAACCAGGAAGAATTTGTACACAGTCACAGACACATCATATGTGTGATGACCAGCTTTGACAAACTGGACTCTTCTTGGCAACGTACATTTATGAGACAACTCTACAAGTCTCAGGATGGAAGGAGATGTCTACATTCAGAGAAAGATCTAGAAAGAGCAGAGTTTAAAAGGAGGCTGAAGCAATCTACATGCTATTGTTCTTTTTCATGTTTTTTTTCTTTCTTTTTTCCCATTGTTCACTCCATTGGTTATGACCCTTCTATACAACCAGACTAATGTCCAACGTGAAAGTATTTGCCGATCCTGTATTTGATTGCATGCTGCCATGGGGAGGGGAGGGGATAAAGGGAGAGGAGGAAATTTGAAACTCAAGGGATTGTGGAACTGAATCTTGTAAACTTAAAGTAAACAAACAAATCAATTAAAAAAAAGAAATGAAAAGAAACTCTGACCCCAGGATGTTATGATATAGGATTGAGTATCAAGGTACAACTTTGCTAACAACAATAGGAGGGAGGCTAAACCACTCCTCTACACAAAGAGTGATCTGCTTCTCTGTAGGTCTAACTGGTCTGATATTTCTTAGGGAACAGTGCACTGGAGAAGAGCCCCTGAGGAAGAGTGACAAGCCTGAATTTCACCCTGACGAACAGCCTGATTACCCAGATAACAGATTACTGCCCATGGCTCATTGGAGGCCGAATGGAATAGAAAGCAGTTTGGGAGAAAGAGTCTAGCGACCAAACACTCCCTTCCCCCTCCCCACCAGTTCCTTCTGTCTACGAATGGAACCAAACTGGAGATACTTTTACTGGAACATAACATAACATAACATAACATAACATAACGTAACATAACATAACATAACATAACATAACATAACATAACATAACATAACATAACACAACACAACA
>JAQQSW010017295.1:0-11493 GCA_028646575.1 Pseudocheirus occidentalis | reverse complement strand
ATTTGAACTCAGGTCCTCCTGACTCCAGGGCCAGTGCTCTATTCACTGCATGACCTAGCCGCCCCCCATCACACTTTTTTCAACCCCACTTTGTTCTTAACCCAGGTGCTTTACATACTATTTGGAATCTTAGTTTGGAGGGGGAAAGACTGGCAGAGAATATTCAATATTTTGTTGATTGCCTGGGTCTCTTGGGCCTATATTGAGTATACAGTGATTCTCTTGAGTTTCCTTACCTGCTAATCTAAGGAAGAAAAGAGTAGTTTTTATAATTTTTATTTTAAAAAAATCAAATTTATTGATTGATTGTTAACATTCATTAAGAAAAAAAGAATTCTAAATTCTCTCTTCTACTAGTGCCTACCTGAACCATTGAGAAAGCAAGCAATATAAGTTATACATGTAAAGTCATGTAATACATATTTCCATTTCCATATTAGCCATGTTTAAAAAAAAATCAAAGAAAATAGAGTGAAAGAAGTATGCTTCAATTTGCACTCAAGAATTCATCAGTTCTCTCTCTAGAGACAGATAACATTTTTTATCATGAGTTCTTTGGAATTGTCTTGTATCATTGTATTGATCAAAGTAGCTAAGTCTTTCACAATTGATCATTTTTACAATATTGTTTTTACTGTGTACAATGTTCTCTTGGTTCTATTCACTTCCTTTTTGCATCAGTTCATATTAAGACTTTCCAGGTTTTTCTGAAATCACTCGGCTTGTTATTTCTTTTTACCAATTATTCTTATTGTATCACCTTAGTAAATATCTCTTTCTAAAAAACAACTTAAGTCTAACTGACCAAATAATTCACAACTATAATCTTGGGGCAGGGGTAGGAGGAAGCACACTGGTTGAAGTTCAAGCTAATGACTTTAGGGAAACATCCCTGAGTTCTTAGGAGCACCCTCTAGCACCCTGAATGGAGATGTAGCTATCCAAGATCTGGAGTCCCTAGTCTCCAGAGCATGAGCTGGAGTAAGGATCCTAGTAACTTACATATGCTACAAATATCTAATTGGTAAAGTTGCATTTAATTGGATTTTTTAGTCCAGGAGTGCTTGTTGTACCGTTGAAGGAGTCTTATGAATGCTGGAGTTGGATAAAAAGAGTAAGAAATTTCCCAAATATAGGATGGGGACTAAAAACATATTCTATATTTTTAATGTTTCAGAGTGGTATTTTATTTTTCATCCCTTAGCACAAATTCAGAACCCATTCAGTAAGGTTCTATTTCTGTAGCCAGCAATTTCACTGAACTGGGCCATGTACACATACTCAGAGAGACTTTTTTGATAGGACTGCTATACTGGTGGCTGGGGTAAAATGCCTCCTGGTGAACAAAATAATAAACTATCCATATTCCTTTGCTAGATAATTCTAAGACACGCTGTTTTTCTGGAAGTTTACAGCTCCAGTCTTACCTATTGCTTTGAAGCTGAAGTGTAATCTATAAAGGAAACACTTTTGAAAATTATAACCCCAGTCAACGCAGTGGTAGATCATGACTCCAGAAGACTAATTAGGAATCATACTTCCCACTCCTTGGCCAGGAGAGGATGGGCAAAACAGAAGGAAAGAAGGAAGGAAAAGAAAGAATGGAAATAAGGGAGGAAAAAATAAAGGGAGAAAAAGAAAGGAAGGAAGGAAAGAAGAAAGAGAGAAAGAAAGAAAAAAAGAAAGAAATAAAGAGAAAAAAGAAAGAGGAAGGGAAGGAAAAAGGTATTAATAAAATATTTTTAACATATATGAAAACCTCTGGCAAAGGGCTGGCTGATCATAAGAACCATAGGGCTCTAGTTCTTCCCACTTTGGGAAGTCAGAAAACTAATTGGTCTGATTTTACTGATGGGTTATAATGGGCATTTTTGTTATTCAGTTGTTCAGTCATGTCCAACTCTTCATGACCCCATGGACCACGCCCACTAAACTCTTCTTTCCTCCTCTATCTCTCATAGTTTGTCTCATGTTCATGTTCATTGTTTCCATGACACTATTTATCTATCTTATCCTCTTCTGTCCTTTTTTACTTTTGCCTTCAATCTTTCCTAAAATCAGGGGTTTTTTCCCCAATGACTCCCATTTTTTCATTATGTGGCCAAAGTAAGCTTCAGCTTTAGTATTTGATTTTCCAGTGAATAGCCTAAATTAATTTCTTTAAGTAGTTACAGATTTGATCTTCTTGCTGTCCAAGGGACTCTCAAAAGTCTTCTATAGCATCACAATTAGAAAGTGTTGATTTTGAAGTGCTTAGCTTTCATCATTGTCCACCTCTCATAGCTATTCATTGAAACAGGAAAAAACCAGAGCTTTGGGACTATCAAATAGAAAAATGAGAAGAGATGCCCATGGCATGAGGGCAACTGTGGCAGTTCTGCGGTTCCCTTCTTCAAGATCATGAAAAATAACTTCTAAATGGACAGACAGTTGTTTGACTCTGTGTGTGTGTGTGTGTGTGTGTGTGTGTGTGTGTTGTCTCCACAGCTAGCTCCAGTAGCAGAGGAAGAAGTGACCCTGATTCTGACCCTGCTTTACCTCCACTTAGTGTGTGTGTGTGTGTGTGTGTGTGTGTGTGTGTGCGTGTGTGTGTGCTCGTGTGTGTGTGTGTGTGAAAAGTCTGTTAAAGAATACATTTGCCAGATTTAATATTATTCCTCATACCTGTGGTTAGCCATGTCCTTATGTTGCTTGGTCTCCCTTTGTTTGGGACATGAGGGTATCATGGAGACAGTTGTTAGAGAGTTTGTTCTCTAACTGGTCACATTAGCACAAGCCATTTCATAGCTACATCTTTAAGTGCAGAATTAATATGAATGAAGGTCATATTTTATAAATCTGCCCTATAGGATATGAGTCAATGTTATGTTGTAGTAATCTCATTCTCCGATCAATTTTTTCTTGTTCTGTTTTTTTTTCCCCCAATGTTGCACAAAACTCTTGATAATAACATTACCAGGATTCATTTCTCATCTTGATTTTAAAATTAATTTTGTTATCATAATTTATTATTATTATCATTATTATTTGTTTTGTCATTTAGGTTGGAAGTTGAATTAAGACCATTAGCGTCCAATTTTGAGGAGAATTTTGTATATCAATTATTATGCATGCTATGCTGTTTGGATTTTTATGAGATATAATTCTTTTCCTGTTGGTTTTGGAATTGATATCTTTTCAAATTTTACCTGATGGGACCCTCATAAACCAGTCAAGCATTTATAAATATTAATGATTTATATTTGGTGCCACCAACAAGAATGTCACCTGTGTTGTGACTGTCTTTATTATTATGGTTGCTGGTAGAATATCACTTGCTCGTGACCAAGTTTGCTTGTGACTAAGTTATTTCTGCTGCCAAGCTATATCACATTGAACTAAATTGCTTGGTCAATATTGTTCTTAAGTAAGTGGTTAAATATTGGCATTGTGATCCTCCAATAGAGTTACTGGCAAAATGTTTCCACCTTGTAAGTACTGATGTATATGTGTTTGCTAATATTTGTAATAGCTCATATGCATGAAGGTAAAGATTTTATACAGCAAATTTTGAAGCACAATGTAAGTGAATTGGGGGATAGTAGTATAGTAAATTTAGGAAGGGGTTTAGGACAAACCACTATGAATGTAGTACATGTAAATTTTCAGAATCATGTGAATGAACATAAGAAATTAGAAAAAAATCAGATAGGGAATGACTACTAGATATTGATTTGGAATATCCCTACCCATCTGTGTGAGGTAGAGGAGGCCTTCAATAAAAAGATAACTCAAAGGGGCAAATAGAACACAGAAATTCAGAATCAAGTTTAAAAATACATGTGGATTCTTGCCTGTTCAAGAAGTTAAGGAAAATCCTTGGCCAACTTCAACAGAAAACAAATATGGTGGTGATGATGAGGCTGTATTCCATCAGGTAAGGAGTTTGTCTCTGCTTGTATATAGAAGTCCAAGATAAGATATCTCCATTGAGAATAACATCAGTGTGAGATCAAGGGGATGACACAATGCCAGGTCCATTAAGTCATTGGAAGACGAATGGATGGAACCTAATAGGGGGTGCTGTTGGAGTTGAGCCAGTTCCCTTGAGTTCCACAGTAAGATCTCTTTTGAATGCAAAAATATGGGAGAGGCCCACTGGATTAGTCAGAAAAGCTCAATCTGTTGGAGTTATATAATGGCAGAGAAAGTCTAGTAACCCAGTTTAGGAATTTTCTCAGGAGAAGACTCATCCCCTTTTTTGGAGGCATGACTCTTTATTCAAGTTCAACATTGGGATGAAATGAAGCACTTCATAAGTTGTTGTACACTTACAAAAAGTTTACTTTGCCCTAAAATGGCAAGGACACGCAATAGTGGCACTTTTTCTAGACGTGGTTCCTGTCACTTCCATGTAAGAATAGATCTAATGGGCTTCAGAAATTTACCAAGTCCAAGGGGCCTAGGTTCCATATCCCTGGAGCTTTTTATGCTCTTAGATGACCAGAAAGCTCTATCAGGGAAGCTGGGGTCAATCAAATCCCAGAGACAGTTTTGTCCTAGATTACTCCATGTTGACTGGGAGATGAGGAAGTTGAGTGGGCAGGGAAGGAAGCTTTGTCAAGGAAACTGGGGTCAATCATATAGGCCACTCAGGGAACACTCCCATGTTGTAGGCAAGAAGAAAGAAGCAGTATCAGAAAAATGCTGGTTTTACCACACTCCTCTGAGGAATAAATATGAATATTACATGGGTATTAGTAGTACTGCCTAATAGGAGGGTCTTTTATATAGTGGAGTGGGCCTGACTAATGGAGTGCCTCAGTGGAAAGGTTGTTCTACTTTTGGGAGGTCTGATGGCTGGGAATCCAGCTCTGACATGGCAAAATTTTTAATAAAAATTTTAAAATGCTTTAGGGATGGCAAAACCAAGTCAGGCACATTCTATGTTTGTTGCATTTATACTCAGTGTAGAGGTGAGATGACTGTGCTCTGTGTGTATGTTAAATCATGGAAATTAATAGAACTAAGTTGCATTGATAGCAGATATGCAAGATGAAATGAAATTGGAGGAAGTGTGTACAGGCCTCAAATACAACAAATTCATTAGAGTACAGTTGAGTATCTAGGAATTTAAAGGGAATCCACCTAGTTTTGAAGAGCTGTCAGACACTGTTAGCAGTAATTATGAAGGAATTGGATAAAAAAGAAAGACTTTTCCTTGAATTTGAAGAAAAAAGAGAAGAGAGAGCAGGGAAGAGAAGGTTAAAGGTTATATAAACAAAAGCAAGCAAACACTGTAGTCAACATTGAAAATAAGCTCAAAGTTGTCTGGAAAGATACCCATGGGTAAGCCTTATATGCAAATGGTCCAGGAACTCATGTCAAAACAAGGACCAAAAATATGAGGCAGAACATTTACTCTAGGGATAACACAGAAGCTTAGAAGAAGTCTTCTGAAGGAAAAGACCAGACATTATATTGGTCTTGTAAGAATCTTAGTCTGAGGGAATAGAGACCATGAAAAACAGATATACATTCACCATAATCTGGGGAAGGTCAAGGAAGTAGTTTTCACTACTGCAATAGCTGCCAAGAAAATGACTGCACATAATCTAAGTACACTCAAGAAGAGAATGGGACCTTAGTGCTCTGGAGGCTAAGAACTACAGGACCAGTTTTAAGGAAAAGGAAGTGGGACCAGGGAGGGAGCTTGTTCCAGTCCTATCAAGCACTGACAATGATCTCATAAGCTATTCCTACTTGCTCTTTTTCAAGTGAACTTACACAACCTTTCACTGAGTTCTCTAAAAATTGGAAATGTGGATTGCATTGTTGTTTGAATAATGGAGTACATGTGACCATTATGTTCCAGTCATTCTGTGAGAGACAGCCTCACACAGAAGAACCAAACCAGCCTCTTGTAGGGTTGGGCTTTGTAGGCTTGAGTGACGTGGAGAGCTTCATGGTTCTCGTATTTTCTTAGAGGAAAGGTGTTAGTATCTTTGGGCCCTGATATGTATGTATTTATGTATGAATGGGTGTGTGCATGCACATATACATACACCACACATGTACACACTTATATAGATTAAATCTATATATTGATACAGATTGAGATATGTAAGTGTATATGTGTGTGTGTGTGTGTGTGTGTGTGTGTGTGTGTATTTGTACAACTATGTTCTGGAAGCCCAATACTGTAGGCCTGTCAATGGTGAACCCTTGCACCACATCAAGGACCACAGTGTACCAGAGAAGGTGTGAAAGCTGGGTAATTCTGTTTTTCTCATCTGGTCTCCCATTTCTTTCAACAGACGTTTCCTTCAAATTTACCACACCTATATCTTTGACTCGTATTAATTGCTTTGCTTCATCAAGGGTTCTATTGGAAAATGTTTAATTATTAGCTCTCCAAAAATGCGTCATATACTTTTAAGTTTTAATCTGCATTATTAAAATTTTCTCCATCTCTTTCTTAAATCTAGACAACCAGCAAAATAATAAATCCATCTATGTTCTGTAGCATTTGCCAAATTTCAAGGTATAGATTATTCACACTGAAAATTTAACAGTTGTCATTCTCTTGAGCCAGTCAGAGTTGGTTTCACCATTTCTCTGGCTATGTCCCATGGTCATATATCAGTACCTGCAATGACCACACCTTTCAGCAATATTTGTTGGATTTGCTATGTATCCTGCTCCTTCCATCGGAGACAAAACCCATCTGCCTATCCTTTGCTTTTGTTTATATAACCCATAAGCTTCTCTCCCCTGCTCCATCTCTCTTCCCTATTTTTTTTTAAATTCAAGGAGAAGAGTCTTCCATTCTTCTCTAGTCCTTTAATAACTATTGCTAACATAAAAAATTTCTTGTAGAATAGGGAGTCACATTTCAGTGTTCTAAAGGAATCTTCTCTTGGGTCCATGGTCCCAGGCTATACTAAAATAGAAATAGTCTGGTCAAGGTTATTGGAAAGAGAAAACTTCTTTATCACTGCTAGCGTCTGTGCCAATCTTCTAAGTACTATAATTGGTAGTTTTTACCACCATTGTAAAGATCTGAGAATTCAGTGACATCATTATCTTCTCACCCCTCCAGATTTAGAAAATAAAGTAGGATATTCTGGGAAGATGAAACAGAAAACTGACCAAGGAAGGCTGTACAGCTACCATCCCAAAGGCCAAAAAAGGCCAAAAAAATCTCCAAGATGCCAGACCAGTTGGCTAAATTTAACAGGAATAGTAAGTATTCTTTATTCCATAGCCAGAAAGCACCCACAATGCAAGGTTCACAATAAGTCATTTTGTTTACCTTAGACAATGGGGTGATACCTGATTAGTCCCTAGTAGGAGCTAAATCCAGTTTTTCACCCAGCAGGTAGCAATAAAGGCAAGTCCTCTACTGAGACCCAGCCCACAGATGACCTCATTGTGTCCTACCCATACTGCTTCTTTGGTTTTGCCATAATGGATTATGGTGACCAAAGCCTCTTAGGTTCTCTCTTCCTTCTCTGAAGGTGTTTACCTTCTTTCAATGGATCTATGGTTCTCTAATCTTTCTCTTTGTTGCAAATGGGCTCAACTCCCAAGGAAATTGGCACTACTTTCCTCTTTCAATTCCTTCCCACCTCCACCTCCACACACAAAACCCAACCCAAACCCAACAACCATGCCCCTCCCCACGTGCTTTAATCTATTTTTTTGTCCTTGGAAATTTTGAATTCCCATCCTTGTTCCTCTGGGCAGATCAGCACAGTAGTTTAGTGAAATATCCCAGGTGGGTAAGTAAAGAGCTTTCCAGATTTCCACTAGCTTGAGGGAGGAGGTTCTGCTGTTTGGCCAAGCCCAAATCCTGTTGTTTTGGAGCAAATGATGAAATTATCTGGTTACATGCCAGCCTAGTTTGCCCAACCCTACCACTCCCTTTGCCTCCTAGAGCTACACATTTCCCAGGAACTGCTCTTCTTAGCACTCATTAGCACTCTTGCCAGGCTAACCTTCAGCCTAAATTGCCCAGCTGGGTAGCTTATTAAGCTTGGCATGGTCAAAAAACCCAGTTCTCCCTAAAACCGAATGATGACTTCACTATTCATTTGAGTCTATTTGAGAGTTTCTAAGTAGGGATCATTTTTGACTCTTCTTTCTCCCTCATTGATAGGCACCCAGGTGGCTCAACAGAGAGAGGGCTGGGCTTGAAGTCAGAAAGACTCATCTTCCTTAATTCAGATCTGGCCTCAAACATTTACTAGCTGTGTGACTTTAGGCAAGTCCCTTAACCCTGTTTGCCTCAGTTTCTCATCTGCAAAATAAGGGAGAAGAAAATGGCAAACCACTCCAGTGTCTCTTCCAAGAAAACCCCAAATGAGGTAACGGAAACAACTGCACGGACATTTACAATTGCATTGTGCATTCAACAAGCACTAGCCAGCAGGCGCTAGGAAAATACTCTCTGTTCCGTAGTTAGGTGAAGACACACTCTAGTCAAGGAGGTAAGGCACGTAAACAAAGCCTCACCACCTGAGACTCTTGTGCCTCGTGAGCGATGCCAATCTCTGTGGTAAAAGTACCAAGTATGGAAGGATGATTAGGGAAGATGTCTGAGAGGAGGCAGCCCCTGAGATAGGACCCGAATGGTAAAGAGCATCTTCATAAGGATAGACATGAGGGTGGAGGAATGGCATTCTAGGCAAGGAGAATGGAACAAATTTTAAAGCTACCAAAGAGAATAAAATATATTCCAAGAAAAAAAAGAATAATCCTCTGTCACTGGAAAGCAATATTGGTACCAGATGGTGAAAGGCTTTGAATAATAGCTGATAATAATAGGTAACATCTATGTGGCACTATGTACCAGGTCCTGTGCTTTACCATGATTATCCCCCTTGATCTTCACAAGAACCCTTAAAGGGAGGGGCTATTATTACCCACATTTTCCAGTGGAGGTAATGGAGACAAACATTGGTTAAGTAACTTGCCCAGAGTAACACAGCTAATAAGTGTCTGAGGTCACATTTGAACTCAGGTCTTCCTGACTTCAGGTAAGGCTCTCTAACTGCTGTGCCCCTAGCTGTCCCAAGCTAGAGAGCTTGAACTTTGCTCCGGAGGCAATGGAAAACCACTGATTTTTTTTTTTTGAGGCGGAGATTTAACAGGAATAACTGACATTTCTTAAGTGTTCTAAATGTATAAAGTGCTTTACAAGCATTATGTCATTTTACCGTCTCCACAATCCTATGAGGTTGCTACTACAAGTATTATTATCTGCATTTTATAGATGAGGAATTTGAGCTTCAGTTTCCTTGAGCAGCTTGCCTATGGCCACACAGCCAGGGAGTGGCAGTGGCAGTGGCAGTATTTGACCCCTGCTCTCCCTTGACTCAAGTCCAGTGTCCTTTTACTGCATCTTTCTGTCCCATGATTAGACATGAGACATAATTAAACATGACACATTACCTCATGGGGTCATGACAGTTATGATTTAGGAAGATTACTCTCAAAGAAGAGTGATTGGTAGGAGGCAAAAGAGGGAAATAAGTTAGAAGACTAATGGTAGCTTGAGAACCGAGACCAGGCTGGTAACAACAGGAATGGAAGGAGAGAGGTAGAGGTTAGAGAGCGAGTCACAGAAGGACAGATTTCAGCTCAAAGGTAGTGGAGTCTTTTCTTCTCACTCATGAATTGGCTCTCTGGACTTTCCCTCCTTCTCATCCATAGTGACCTTCACATAAATATTTGAAGACAGCCATCGAGTTGCTTCTAGGTCAAGAGTTCTTAATCTTTTTTGCGTAATGAACCCCTTTGGCATTATGGTGAAACCTCAGTTATTACAGGCATAAAATAAAGCAAATAGGATTACAAAGGAAACCAGTTATATTGAAACACATCTCTATCTAAATCTATATTGGTCTATGTACATGGCTTTGACTCTTGTCATCCTCTTACCTGCTCCCATTCATACCTATCTCCAATGGCCTTTGGAATATTTTAGAGCAGAAATCACATGGATATCTTAACTTTCCCCACAAACCCACTTCATTTCTAAATTTCCCTATTTCTACCAAGGACACTGTCATCTCTGCAGTGACATTCTTGAGAGAGAGTTATGAGCATAAAGATGGTAAATAAATCCACGGGAGCTGATGAAATCACCAAGTGAAGTAATATAGAGAGGAAAGAGAAGACGAGCCAAGACAGAACTCTGAGGGATACATAGTTAGAGCTTGTCCAAGGAGGATTCCAAAGAAAGGATTGAGATTTAAGAGGAAATTTTCTTAGCCCTGTGCTAGGGAAATCAGAAGAAATGAAAGGGACTATTCGCTAGCCTCTACTCTTACCAACTGCTGCAACTGCCAGTTTAACCAAATCTCAGTTTCAATCTCCTCCCTACCATGTGTCCATCTTTCCTCTTCTTGGGTCTGCGTATAACTTGTTATCACCTCTCTACCTCCCCTGTCTGCCATTCCCAAGTCTGGACAGAAAGCTCTTCTAGGACCCCAAAATGAATGAGTTTTCCTATATGTCTCTGAACAGTCTAGTCCAAAGATTCTCTCTTGTCTTGGCAAAGTCCTCCAGAAGCTCTGTAGTCTTTAGTTTCAATAAACCAGGTTACACACAAGGCTCCAACTGACTTGAGAATTGACTGTATTTATACCTCAGAAATTGGTAAATGCTACAAATCTGAGTTTGACTTATTGTTTCATTGAGAATCCAGACTTAAGAAAGAGATGGAAAAAATGTTAATAAAGCAGATTTAACATAAAAGTTGGCCATTAGTACATTCCTGCCCTCCCTCTCCCAGGAAGTTGTCTATTATTTGCTGGTATACCCCTAGATACATAATTATATACAAAGCAAATATAATTTTAAAAGAGGGGTTGCAAAAAAAAAATACTAGTAAGTGTTGACCAGCTTGATGTAGGAGGAATCATTTGAACAGAGCCATGAACGGAGATAGGGATGGTGATACTTTAATATTCCAATGCTCTCAGGTTTTGTTGAGGTGTGCTCTTTCCCAACCATCACCGATGGTGAAGTGTCCATATGTTCATAAATGGTCTTCCAGAGTTGCTGTGGCTAAAAAATCTCGCACTTTACAGTGAACTTGCCAACATGCATCTTTGAACTTATCTAGTGGAGTGGGTCAGCTCTGCACTAAAATGGAAAAGGCTCTCAGATACCTACTGGTGCAAATAAACCTCCAGAGTTTTGTTCGAATTCTGATAATGAATAGAGTAGGTTTGCTAGTGACCTAAGTCCTGTGCATTTGTGATGAAGGTGGTATTCAAGTATGGGTGTGCATAGGGTGTGCTTGATAATTCTCTTCCTTAGTTATTTGAGTGGGTGGAATATGGAGTATTTATTTTTAGTGACAGTGTGAGAGAGACTTTAGAGTGATTTGAGGTATATGAAAATGAAAGGGGTAGGCCCCAGTCACTGAGCCCAGGACTCAGCAGCCTCCCCCTCGAGCCCCCTCGCTTCCAGACGCTCCGTCCACCCCGCCCGCCTTCTCCC
>JAQQSW010017294.1:0-11493 GCA_028646575.1 Pseudocheirus occidentalis | reverse complement strand
TCCTCCTCTCCCTCTTCTTTTCTCCCCTCCTCCTCTCCCTCTCCTTTTCTCCCCTCCTCCTCTCCCTCCCCTTCCTCTTCCTTCTCCTTTTCCTACTCTTAACTTCTTCTTCTCCTCCTTCTTTGACAGCCCTTCAAATATTTGAAACCAGGTGTCCAATTCTACCTATTCTTTGAGCTAAACATTTTCATTTCCTTCAACTAAGCCTTAAACAGCCCTTTTAAGTAAGTTGTCCTGATTACCCTCTTCTGGACATGATCCATTCCAAAACCTTATTCCCTAAAATGATGATCTTCTTGAATTTCTGCAGCTGTGAACATTCATCACCTGATGGCCAACCTACTAGTAATGAGCTTCCCCTTACTTAGCAAGGTAAATCTCCCAGGTCAGACATATAGTCTATCACTGGGCAACAAATACACTCTCTAGTTAACTGGATCAGCCAGACATCAGATTCATCAGATTTTGCATACATGATCTGTCTGGCAGAATATTCAGGAATGCAGTGTTTTCTCCTTTCTATGAGACCTCTGAGTAAGACTTTTGTGCCGTCAAGTCAAAATCCATTTATTAAGGGCCTACTACTTGCCAGTCACTTGTGCTGAGGGCTAGAGATACAAAGAAAGACAAAAACAAAAACAAAATCATCTAGTCGATGCTCTCAAGGAGCTCACGTTTTAATGGAGGGAGACAATATGCAAACAACTACAAATAAATAAGATATGTATGGGACAAACTGGAAATAATCTCAGAAGCGAGACACTGAGATCATAGAGGTTATAACTTGGCATTTTTTGCTTGTTTTGTATGGCATTCCAATTTAATGAAAGATGTTTTGAGATAGAGATACCTGCAATATCAGTATTTTTGTGTCTAAAGACATATTCTTATTAAATAAACACCTACAAAGAACTGAATAATTTCACAAGCAGGTCCATTTGTTTATTTGTTTTGTTTTGTTTTGGAGGGCAGTTGGGGTTAAGTGACTTGCCCAAGGTCACACAGCTAGTTTTTTTTTGGGGGGGGGGTTAACTGTCTGAGGCTGGATTTGAACTCAGGTCCTTCTGACTCCAAGGCCGGTGCTCTATTGACTGCGCCACCTAGCTGCCCCTCCATTTGTTTATTTGAATTTAATAAATTGCTTTCATTACTTTTCAATCAGGGGAACTAGAAAGATTAATTAATACTTCTAAGTTGTTTTGCAGATGGAAAATATCACACTAGTGTTATGTATTAGTCCTCAGTTTTTGGGGTTTTTTTGGGTTCCCCGAATGATTTAGGGAAATGACAAAGACTTGTTTTTTAGTTTAACTCTCTCTGTATCACTTTGGGCCAAAAGTTAAATCCATCTACTAGCTTTCATATGAAATGAATTCATGATTACTGCCAAATTCTTGGTTTTATTTCATAGAAACCAGAACACCTCTTGTGTTCATGGTGCCAGTATCCAGTAAACACATAGCTATTCCTTACAGAGTTCATCAACCCTGAAGCATTTTGAAAGCATTAAGAGCCAGGAGCTAGTTTGCATAGATTTAAAACAGATAGTGTTAATGGCTTATATTTCCAAATTACATAGTATTTTCCTCACAATAACCAGTAAGACTGATAATATTATTATTAATATTCCCACCTACAGATGGAGAAACTGAGATTCATAGAAGTCCAATGACTTGTTCCAAAGCACACAGATTACTAAATGAATAGCTAGAAAGTGTCAAGAGGTAGAATTTGAACCAGTCTCCTAATGATCAAGAACATGCTACATCTGTCCTCCAGAAAGGAGGTGGTGACTTGAAATACCTAGTATGATGGTGATTTCTGTGTTGGGTTTTTTTTTTTTAATTACATCCTGTGTCCCTTCAGATTCTCAGTTTAGCTGGAATTCTGGTCCAGCTGCTGTCCTGAATAAATACTGCCATCGTGTGGGGAGAAATAGGTCAATGAAGTTAGGCAGCTAGAATGACATCATTTGGGTCTCCCCCTCACCCCACACCAATCCCCACACACACAGAGGCAAGTATGGGAGCCTTTAAGAAACCTCCATAAAACAACAAAGCTAAGAATTTACAATTCATAAAATACTGAAAATTAAGACTGACTACAAAAAAAAAGATATTCAAGATGCCTGGCTTCCAGTTCTAGTGTATGATGCTAGATAAATAAATGTGTGCTTAATAAATATATGTTGGGTAAAGAAAACATGAAAGGGATTCTATTTCTTGTTAATAACTGTCTATCTTTTCGACAGGATAATAATGTATACATTATTCCTAATTTCCTTTATAGTTGCTTATACTGTAAGAATTGGGACAGGCTTTATATCCCCACCCTGACTGATGTAAACAGAGAAGGCTCAGACTCATCTATTGAACCAGTCAAAAGTATAAACTAGGAACTAACAAGTCTTTGATTTAGAAGGAATAAAATACCTGGATCATTGGGTGAAAGCAGATGACACAACCTAGGAAATATTTTTCGGGTGGCTAGAAGACTCACACAAAGCTTTGGGTCTGTTTTTAGTACAGTAAGCCAGTTTGGGAAGTGTTCATTTCAGGAGCAAAGCAGTGAAGTTTTAGGAGCTTCTAGGAGATTCTCAAAGTCACCTGCTTGGAGAAGAAGGAGAGGAAACCCAAAGGGACTGTTACCCTTACCTGGTGATAACCTTGTGAACTTCAAATAGTCAAAAGATGGAAGCCTCAAAGGCTCCAAGAGACTCAGATATGCTGAGGATGAGCAACATATCACAGATCCTGCCTTAGTTCAGTTCCTCCTCACTTCTCTCCTAGGTGATTGCTATGGCCTCCTGACTTTTCTCCCTACCTTAGATCTCTCCCCATTTTAGCCCATACTTCACCCAGCTGCCAGTGATCTTCCTACGGCACAGCTCTGGCCACTTCGGTACCCTCTTCAGTAAGCTCCACTGATTCTCAAAGCAAATATAAGCTCCTCTGTTAGCTTTTAAAACTTTTCACAGCCTGGCTGCAACCTATCTTTCCAGCCTCTTTGGACACAACTTCCCCTCCTGCTGTCTGTGATCCAGTCAAACTGTCCTCACTTTTGCTGTAAGATGCAGCTCAAGTACCATCAGCAACTTCAATTACCAAGAAGCCTCTTCTAATCTTTCCATCTACTAGTGCCCTCCTTCCTCAGCTACCTTGTGTTTTAACTACTTTGAATGTATTCATAGGTCTTTATATTTTTGCTGTGTATATTTATACATGTGCTTGTGACCTCACCTCATTAGAATGTAAGTGCCTTTCAAAGATGGATTGCTTCATTGTTTGTACTCATATCCTCAGTACCTAACACATTCGTTGTTGCTCAGTTGTGTTTGACTCTATGACCCCATGGGCCAAAGCACACCAATATTGGCCATAGGATTTTCTTGGCAAAGATAACTGGAGTTTTTGCCATTTTCTTCTCCAGGAGATTAAGGCAAACAGAGATAAGTGACTTGTCCAGTGTCACACAACTAGTAAGTATCTGAGGCTAGATTTTAATTCAGGTCAGCACTCTATCCACTGAGCTACCTAGTGGCCTCCTACCTGACACACAGTAGGTACTTAATAAATGTCTGTTGACTGACTGAGACAGTCTTAGAATTTAGTGACAGGAACCATTGGTAGATCATTTGGATAAGCCAGGGGTGGGGAACCTGGAACCTTGGGTGGGGATTCAGTCAAAAGGCTTACTTGAGGATCTCATATGGCCTTGAGGCCACAGGTCCCCCACCCATGGGATAAACATAATTATTTTGGACATGGACACATGGAAAAAACATGCCTAAGACTATCAGTTTAGATTATTTGAGCAATACCAAAATTGTATCCATCTTTCATTTTTTCCAAGTAGGGAGATCCAAAGGAATGAATTAATAAAATTATGTTTAGATTGTTCCTTTGAGGAAATTCAATTCACTTAAATTTCACTAATACCTTAACCCAACTCAACCACTTTATATTTTCCCATTCACCAAAAAATTTACCAATTCATCCCTTCCACAAGAACTATACAAACCAGGAGTCCACCTCCAACACTAACCAGATCTGAGAATCTGGGTGAATCACTTAACCTCTGTGAATGACCGGGGATGGACTTGGAGTCAGTGGGTCTGAGTTTGTCTTGGTCTTGCCACTTACTATATGATCTTGGGCACATCATTTTATCTCTTTTAAACTACAGTTTCAAATTTTGTAAAATGGTGATAACATTTGCATATACTTGTTGTGAGGAAAGTACCTTTCAGGTTATAGAAATACAAGCTATTGTATAAACATTTGTATTTTTTTATATATAACAGGGCTCCCAATCAAGTCTGAGGAGTTGTTTCGTGTGTATCCAGCACTTAGCACAGTACCTGGCAGTTATTAAGGGCTTAATACTTATTAACTAACTGTACTTATGCAGAGAGATGTGTCATCTCTTTGGGGAGAGAATAGTGAAGGGATTCTGCAAACTGTGAAAGAAATGGAACAGCAACAGGGGGTCTTGTGACATTTGTGGTTCTGGAGAGACTTCTTGGGAAACACACATAGGGGAAGTCAGCTCCTATACATGCCCCTACTTTTCAACCTTCCTTTTTACAGATTTTAAACATTTTACACTTTGGTAAAAACTGGGCCTCTCTCTTGGTTTGAAATGAAATCTTTTCTAACTCCTAGGAAAGAGCTCATGTAGTCTTATGCGTTTTCCAGCATAGTCTAATCTGTAGAACATCTATTCCCCTTTGCTATTTTGCTCGGATAGATGAGTTTATTTGATATTCGCTATTAGTGTAACTAGTCTTTTGTGGGAAGGAGCTGGAAAGTGTAACTTGAAATTAAATTACCAACATGAAAAATGATGATATAGTTAGGTCATTTAATATCTCAAAGCAAAAGTTTCCTCAGCTGTAAGATGGGACAGTGATGCCTGCATCACTTAAACAAAGGGTTATTGTCAAGAAAGGACAATAGAATCTAGATCAGGGGTGGGGAACCTGATCCACATATGGTCTTGAGGCCACAGGTTCCCCATCCCTGCTCAAGATCTAGAGATAGAAGGTTAATAGAGGCCATTTAGTTCAGCTTCTTCATTTTACAGATGAAGAACTTGAGGCCCCAAAGTGAAATGACTTGCCCAATGTCATACAGACGCAGATAGAATATTTAAATTGTTTCTGTGACTCCAACTTTAGCCCTTCAATTTCATTTCCCATTCCACAAATATATGTATATATGTGCATATACATATATCCATATATGTGTGCATACATATATACATGTGTACATACTCCTATATGTTGTATTGTTGTGTTTATATTACAGACATATACATGTGAGTGTATATTTTGTATATGTGTACATATACACACAATACTAGATGTTATAGTACATGCCTATATATTTGATGCTGTCAGATCTCTTGAGCTCAGGAGTTCTAAACTTCAGTGGACTCTTCACATTGGGTTTCTGTACAAAGTTTGGCATCAATCTGATGAGCTCTGGGAGTGTGGAGAGCAGAGTGCCAGGTTACTTAAAGGGAGGCAAACTGGACCAGATAGGAAATATAGTACATCAAAGCTCCGTGCTGATCAGCACTAAAAATGGACTGTGACTAGCCTCTGAACTTCCAGCCTGGGTGGGATGGAAAGAATCAGTCTTTAACAAAACAAAATAAATGTAAATACTCATATGCGCCTCCAAAATGTCTATTTAGCAGGTAAAGGATAGCTATATGTGTCTATATTCATTTTAAACATATATAAAATGATGCTGGTATATCTATGTCTGTATATGTATATATCAAACATATATACATATATATATAAACTATCACTATTGATATACAGTTAAAAGCTCAATCATGCTCTGTATTCCAGTATCCAGAATACTTCCTCATTAAAAACGACTCAGCTGTAGCCAAAGAGTGAGCTAACAGTTGACTGAATGCTTCCTTGTTCCTTTTCCTTAGAAAATACAGAGAACTGACATTTCTGGCCCTGAAGCATGCAATAACTGGAATAAACTTCAGGGGATACTGTGGTCCACAATCCTCAAAGTAGGATGAGAAAAAAAAGTAAAAACAAGAGGACAAATTGCAGGTCTGATTATGATTTGAAAACAACAACAACAAAAGTCCTACAACACCATCTGTGGCAACACAAATCTATCATAAATCACAGCAGCAAAAGTAGGATGAACCCTTGTCAGGAACGTCACAAAGAAGATTTCTCATCAGGTACAGTTCGGTGCTGGGTTTATAGTCACCGAATGCTGCCACTTGTTACCTATATGACCTTGGGCAAAGTGTCTTCACCTTTCCAAGCCCCAGTTCCCTCATCTGTAAAATGAAAGCGTTTGTTGGTCTAGGTGACCTTTTAGGTACCTTTCAGTTCTATATCTATGACAAGGAACCAAGCCCATTCAATGACCTCTGAAGTCTCTTCCATCTCTGAGACTCAAATTCAGTATGATGAAGAATCATCTAAGTCCCTAGAATTAATTCTCTATGAAGAGCACATAAACCTTAACATTAGTAATCTTTAGAAATCTTATATACAAACACCATTTATTTGCAGGTGTAACCCCAGTCCCAAAGCCAATTGGCATGGAACTCTCTCCTTATTGGTGGAGATTCCCCAAGTCTTCATCGTGGGGTGGGGTGGAGTTGAGTTGGGAGAGGCAAGAGAAATGTCAAGTTTGAATTGCTTTGGGCCCTGCAGTCACTTCTTGCTTCCAGTTTCAAAAGAAAAGATGGAAAAGGCCAGACTCTCTTCAGGTTGTTGAAGGAAAAGACTGGGAAAACATGAGAGGGGCCAAAGTCTTTACTACACTAGATTTCAGGGAGTTTCTTCTCGGGTGAGTCCTAAGACTCTCTCTCTCTCTCTCTCTCTCTCTCTCTCTCTCTCTCTCTCTCTCTCTCTCTCTCTCTCTCTCTCTCTCTCTCTCTCTCTCTCTCTCTCTCTCTCTCTCTCTCTCTCTCTCTCTCTCTCTTTGTGTGTGTGTGTGTGTGTGTCTGTACCTCTCTGTCTCTATCTCTGTGTCTGTCTCTGTCTCTCTGTCTCTGTCTCTCTCAGTTGAGCAGAGTTATCTAACTCCCAGTGGGAGAGCTCCTTTACTCCATATTGTCTGGTATATATTCTCATACATATAATTCCCCTGGCTTCTATTATTTTGCTACCAATTTGGATAAATGGGTTTCTTGCCTAAGAGCTATGTTTTTCATTGTAGAACTGGTATTTTACAGGAAAGGGATCAAATCTCAGATGTAAAACTTGGGTCCTTCCATCCCTCCAAAAATAAACAGCAATCAGAAGTTAGCCTGAACCCCAAAATCACATCTCTACCCCTTCCAAACCTAGACTAATAATATTTAAGGGAGCAGATAAGTATAATTCCAGTCCAGTACCCTTTCTCTCTAAAGAGAGCAGAATGACCAAACCTTCTAATTCCTAACTTTCTGCTTCCCCTCCTGGCAGGAATTAAAGTCTCCTGGTAAAAGGCTGGGGGAAAAAAGGCTAGAGATTTCTATTCTGCCTCCCTTTAAGCCACACAACAACATTCCCATACTACCTGTGAGATAAAGCCCCTCACTATACAGGTTACAAAGACTAGACTATAATCTGCAGTTCAGGTAGCATCTTCTACTCAAAGTCTTTCCTAATTCCAACTACTAGTGTCCTCCACACCAAACTACCTTGCATTTAACAATTTGTGTGTATGTAGATGTATGTATTAAGTTTATATTTATGCCATACATAGGTTTGTATGTGTGTATGTGTGTGTATGTGTTCTCCCCCATTAGAATGTCAGGTCATTTTGAGTAAAGACCATTTCATTCTTTACATTTGTATCCCCAGGGCCTGGCACATAGCATGTGTTTAATAAATACTTGGTGATTGATTTTTTTTTTAAAAAAATAAGCATCTTCTCCACTGTTTGCATATATGCTTCCCAGGCCTTGGTCTGCTGAGAATATTTTTAACAATTTTGAGGAGAGGTTCTGACCACTCAAGTTATTTCCTAGGCACTCTCAGTGTGCCATCTCTGTCCATCAGGCTAAAATCCACTACTAGTTGGATTTTCTTTTCAGATAGTAATGGTTTACAACTTTGGTTTACACAGGATGGTTTACAACTTTGCAAGAAAGCCAAAAACTTATGGTTTTCATATCTGTAGCAACCTGATGCTGATGATTATTATGAAGAAATCATATGATTCTGGTAAAATAAGTGTGAGGTTGCTAAGAACATGATGGAGAAGCAATACAGTATAATCAATTGATGAGCCGTCTTAAATGGCTGCTATGCACAACATAGTGACTGGAGGGTTACCCTTTTAGCCAGGAAGAGTAGGCCCTCACATATCATGGCCAGCCTGAAGACACAGGAGAGAAGAGGTAGATTGTGTCAAGAACAAAGAGAAGATTAGTTTTAACAGGGAAAATGGGAAGCCATATAGTGAAGGGCTTTCAAAATCAGACTCAGTAGCTGAGCCCCACAGGCAATAGGAAGCCAATGGAGCTTATTAAATAAAGTAGAGACTTGGCTTAAGAAAAATCACTTTCACAGCTGTCTGGATGAAGGAGAGACTTGAGGAAGGCAGGTAAACTAGATAGTTGCAAAAGTCTTGGGGAGATGTGATGAGAACCTGCACTGAGGCAATAACCATAGAGTAGGGAGAAGAGTTGGGATGGAGAGATATTATGAAAGTAGAAACCATGAGATATGGCAAATGATTGGATATGTGGGGTGGGGAAAAGTGAGGAGCTGAGTGATGTAGACATTACCAAACACAGAACCTTGGAGAACGGAGGCAACTTTGATATGTTTGGTAGATGGGTAGATTTTGGAGAAAGATTTTGAGTTTGGATTTGGACACATTGTGTTTGTGATGCCTTTTAGCAAGTGGTGTGACCCTTGAGAAACCTCTCCCCCTCTTTGGGGTCCATTTCCTTATCCATAAAATGTAGGTGATTAGAAAACATGATCTCTGCAGGTATCTTTCAGCTCTTTAATATTCAGTGGTTCTTAAGATATCTAACCCATTTCAAGAAACATTAAAGTAAATGAATATTTTTTGCTTTTTTTAACATCATTTTTTAACTAGACCCCACAGTTGTTGTTGTTTTTTGTTTGTTTGTAGCTATTTACGATTGTTCTCATTGGGGTTCTTCTTCTGGAAGCTTATAGAAAGATAAAGAGACAAAACTTTGCTAGTAAGGGCATCTACGTTATTTGGGGTTTACTGAATTGATCTAGACTGCAAAACTTACTGGGGAAAACTGTATTTTCCTTAAAGTAAAAAATGACTCTGGAGAAAATAGGAGATATTCATAACACCCATTAGCTTAAAATCCCACCTAAAAAAATCTATTATACTATGATTTGTTTTTTCCAGAAAAATCTTTGCTGAATCAAACTGAAGAATATTTCACGTTGGAAGAGTTTGCGCACACCTACCGTCAGCAATTCTGAAGCAGCTCAGGGAGAGTCAGTTTGGTGTCCTTTCCAGTTTTTGCCTTTTTCTAGTTGTATAACCTTGGAGTGTGCGCTTCCCCTCCTTAACTCTGTGGGGGTGGGTGGGGGTGGGTGGGGGTGGGTGGGGGTGGGTGGGTGTGGGTGGGGGTGGGTGGGGGTGGGTGGGGGTGTGAGAAAACTTTCATTCTTGGTTGTTGGGGTTTTTTTTTCCAGAAAGGAGAAAGTAGATTGTTGTCAATTGTGTTCTGTTTGTCTGGATGTTTAAATTAAAAGCAATTTTAATGGTATATTATTTCTTTATTATGAAATGGGCATAAGCTTACTTGTAGTATTTTTCTTACAGGAAGGCTGTGAGTCTCAAAGAGAGATCATGTGTGTGAAGATCTTTGTAAACCTTAAAGCATTATACAAATATCAACTCCCACTGTTATTTAATACAATAAGTGCTAAATATACTAAATAAACTGGTACAGGGAAAGCACGCTGACTCTTGAATTCAAAGGTACTGGGTTCAAATTCAGCCTCTGATGTGTGACTACCCATGTGACTGAGAAAGTCACTTAAGCTCTCTGAGGTTATCTACTTATCTGTAAAATGAGAGAGACCAAGTAAAGAGCTTAAAAGGTCACTCTCAGCTTTAAATTTATGATCCTAATAGACACAGTGATACAGATGAAGGGGAAAAGATTGAAAAGGAAAAGGGGAAATCAACAACAAAACCAGACTTCTGGGGACAGGGCCAAGATGGCAGCATAGAAGCAGCAGGGTCCCGTAGCTCCCACACAGCCACCCTAAACACCCATAAAATATGACTCTGGATAAATTCTAGGTCTCTCAAACTCACAAAAATACAGAAAACACATCTCTTGCAGAAGGCAGCTTGGCAGCAAGGGATCATCATGGCAGGACGCAAGCCGAGGCAAGCCCAGCCTGAAATCAAAACATGGCCAGGCCCCAGGGCAGTCAGGAGGAGCCAAGCCACAGCCAGTCTACAAGAGAGAAGATCTACAACACCTCCAGCAACTCCACATCTACCAAGGTGTGAAAAATAGGGATTAGAGAAAGGCAGCTCAGCAGGAGGGGCTCATCCCGCAGGCCTGCAGGCTGGGAGTTAAGAACAGCCCAGCCTGAAACCTCCATGCAGCCAGGCTCCAGGGTGGTCCGGGAGGAGCGGAGCCTCCCAAGCCACAGCATGAGTCTACTTCAGAGAAGATCTACTGCACCTCGAGCAATGTTCACATCTACTAAGCCAGGATTAGAGGTCAGTGAAAGTGAGTGAAGCTTTCAAGCTAAATTTGGGGGAGGAAAAGCAGTTCAGCCAATCTACCCCCAGGGCAAGGAAGCCGTGGGGAAAGGGCAGGAACTGCTGTAACCAGGGGATGCCCCCACTGGGCTGCTTCAGAGCCCCTGGCCTGTAGATCCCACAGGGGGGCTGAGTCAATTGATCAGGGCCAAGTGCACTTGTGTTGAGCGGCCTGGATCCAGATCGTGGTCTTTGGTGGTGGTCCTGGGGAGCACTTTCAGCAAGCGAAAGCTGGGGGGGGCTGCAACACCCCCCTAATAGCTCTGGCAGATGGGAAAACCCCAGCAATTTGGAACAGAGCTTTTCCCCCTGGAAGCAGAGTTTCACAAAGCTAAAAAAATCAACCAATTAATTAACTGGCCAACATGAAGAAAAGGAAGCAAAATAAGAACAGCAATAAAACTCTAGAATCCTTTTCTGAGGACAAAAAGGATCAAAGCATGGAACGGAGGAAGACAACACAGTCAAAACTCCCACACCAAATGCTTCCAAGACACTTGAAGAATGCCTAGAAGCTATAGATAATCTGAAAAAGGACTCTGAAAAACAAATAAGAGAAGTGAAGGAAAAATTGGGAAGAGAAATGAAAATGATGCGAGAAAATCATGAAAAGAGAGTCAACAACCTGACTGAAAAAAACAACACGTTAAAAAACAGATTAACTCAAATGGCAAAAGAGGCCCAGAAAGCCAATGAGGAGAAGAATGCCTTAAAAAGTCAAATTTGC
>JAQQSW010017293.1:0-11493 GCA_028646575.1 Pseudocheirus occidentalis | reverse complement strand
AGAGAGAGGGGAAGGGAGGGAGGGAGAGACACAGACAGGGAGGGAGGAAGAAGGGAGGGAGGAAAAGAGAGAGGGGAAGGGAAGGAGAGAGGAAAGGAGGGAGGGAGAGAGAGGAAGGGAGGAAAACAGAGAGGGGAAGGGAGGGAGGGAGAGGAAGGGAGGAAAACAGAGAGGGGAAGGGAAGGAGGGCAGAAGGGAGGGATGGAGAGAGAGAGGGGAAGGGAGGGAGGGAGAGTCCTAGAAGCTCGGATCAATGAAAGCAGGCATCTACAAAGCATTCTGAGGTCTGCAGAGCACACTACACACATGTGACTCTCACAAAAGCCCTGTTTGGTCATTGCTAATTTTTGTCTCCATTTTACAAATGAGGAAATGGAGACTTGCCTATGTTAGTACAACTAGCAAGGGACAGAGCCAGGATTTGAACACAGGTCCGCCCGAGTCGTCCGCACTGTCCGTCGTTCTAAATGGCTGCAGGGGATGCTTGAGGAACTGAGGAGCAAAGACAGGGACTAGAGGGGGCTAAGGGACCCGAGATGATCACAACAGGGAAGAAGACGGCTGCCCGCTGCGGACTGGCGGCTCAGCTGTTCCAGAATAGCTCATGAAAAGGGGCCTTTTGTGAGCCTGCAGAAGTGCTCCCTGAGAGCCAACGTGCGATCGCTATAAACAGTTATTCTAGATTGGACCAGCAGATGAGGGGGATCCCACTGGCAAAGCAGACTTATCTGGACTCGGGCGAAGCATAGGACAGTTATACGATCCTTGTGAGCAAACAGAGAGACAGGCTGGTTGATGGGAGGGTTTGTCAATAATTGCATTGTAAATGACACACATCAACCCTCCTTCCCCCAACAAAATTTGCCCTCACCAATATTTCCCCCTTGCCACAAATCATATTCCCAACTCTGGGCCTGTTGGTTTATTCTTGAACATTTTTTTCATCGTACTGAGAATACCAAGGGCTCAGAAACTGTGACAATCAGATCTCTAAAAATGCCAGTTTGTCGTCATAGTCCCCAATCTAGAGATTATGTTGCTCCCCCTAAATGCTCCCATCCCTTCGTGGAATGACACTATATATGTGGTCTTGAGAATTTTTTTTTGTTAAGAATCGGAAGAATGAGCCAGCCTCCGGGATAACTCCTTCCATGTTTCTGTAAACTCAGACTTGTGCTCCAAACTTGTTTTTGTTGTTGTTTCAGTCATGTCTGACTCTTCATAACCCCATTTGGGGTTTTCTTAGAAAAGATACTGAACAGTTAGTAATTTTCTTTTCCAGTTCATTTTTACAAATGAGGAAACTGAGGGAAACTGGGTTAAGTGACTTGCACAGGGTCACACAGCTAGTAAGTCTGAGGACAGATCTGAACCCAGATCTTCCTGCTTTCAGATTCAGCGTTCTATCCACTGTACTACCTAGCTGCCCAACTTGAGGAGTTACCAAACTGCCAAGTTTCACACTGTACACATGCTTTTTTTTTTTCACACACGTTCCCCGCATGTACATCTACAGGCTAAATTTTATTTGCACCAAACCTCTACTCATCAGCAACCAGAGCACATCCTGAACCTTTCTTATAACCCAGAGGAATAATGAATGATTTCTGGTGAGGTATGGGGATTAATGGATAGCAGGCAGTCACACGAAAACTAGTTTTCAATTCACAGCTGTCTGCTTTCTTTTGGTGTTCTCATATTTTGCTTTAGAAGTCCCAGTGGAGGAATGTGATTTGCCCATGGCCAGATAGGCAAGCTCTAGGGTTCAGACCTTGAGTCTGGAGGTCACAGCTGTAGGCACAGGGCTTCCTACATTAGGACACCAAGTCTTGCCCTGGCAGCAAGTCATAAGAATATTCCACACCAGGTTCACGTCATTTTAACTGGTCCTGTATCTGGCATTATATCTGCTTGTCTTAGCTGTCCTGCTTAGCTTTACCAGGGATGTAAAGAAATAACAGTCCACATTTCTACAAAGCTTTAAGATTTACCAAAGTACTTGGTTCTTGTCAGTCCTGGAAAGCAGATAGTGGAAACTGAGGAATGAGGAAGCTTCTCTGATAAGGGTAGTACTGACTTGCCCAGTGACACAGTGATATAGAGCTAACACCCTGATCCTCCTTAGGAGCCCCTAACTCCAGGGCTCCTCGATCCACACTACAGCTCCTAGATTTCCCATCTGGAAAAAATGGAGGAACAAGATAAACCATGAAATCACATTTCCAGGCCAGTTCTATGACTCCACAAGCATTTTCCTTCCTCTAATCTGAGTCATTTTTCCACTCTATCTCTAAAAAGAGAGCACTCTCCCCACTCCCAGCAATAATCTCTAGCCCAACTGAGTTTGAAATTTCAATAGTTACTGCTTCCCTTAGTTTTTTCCTTGTTGAGGGTGTTTTCTGAAGTGGAACTGCTGGTAATAAACCCAATCATGCTTTATTTGGGTGATAGTGAGAGCTAATGGATAAATCAGGCGAACTTTTCTCTGGTACTGTGTAAGACAACTCGCAGGCAACAGAAAGCCTTGATCTGGTTAGAATACACATGCTCCAGAAGGTTCTCTGTAATGCTTAAAGTGGAGATTGTTGATGGATGGAGTAGGGGAAGTATTTTGAATGGGTGGAGAGAAGCACTACCCCTTCTCCTGGGCATAGGGTCAGCGCTTCCATCCCTTTCTTTTCTCTTTCTCTCCAGCTATTGTATCTTCTCTGTCTCCCCCAATGGCTGAGCAGTCTCTCAACAAAGCCAGAGACTTTGAGAAATGTGACCAGAAAACAAGGGCAGGGGGAACTGGCCCTTTTCACTCTTTTTCAGGCCTATTCTGTGTGAGGTCCAGCTTGAGTCCTTTCTGGTTCTTCCCCTGCTCCCCTCCCCTACCGCCTGCCATTTCTGAACACTGGTGATGTTGGCCCCTTGAGAAGGGGTCCTAGTCCTGGGAAATACCACCTTCCTGCCTCACTGTCTAGGCATTGATATACCTGAGACTTCCCCCTCTCCAAATGTTCTTCCTTGGAGACTGCCTTTCGCCCCAGATAGTTGGGACCTGAGCTGAATCCCAATTCTTCTTTGTGCTTGGGTAACCTGGAGCAAGTGAGGGGGTAACTGAGCCTTAGTTTCCTCATCTATAAAATGAAGGGAGTCAGACTAAATGACTCCTCTGGTCCTTTCAGTCCCCCAGTCTGTGATCTTGGGACTTTAACACGACGACCCCTTCGCTGGGTCAGAGGAAGGCCCAGCAGCCCTCAAAGTCCAAATGTGGTTACCGGCTGGAGAGGAGGGGGTACCATTTATACAAACACACACACACATATACACACACACACACACACATACACACACACATATATGCCAGATCTCTGAGCCCATGGCGAGCTGGGGCTCACCCTGTGGCCTTTTCCCTTTTGCCCTCTGGGAGGAAGAGAATAAGACTACCACCGAGAGATGTGAAGAAGAGCCGGAGCTGGACGAAGAAAAGAAACAGCTGATAAAGAAGACAATGGTGCGGGAGCCCTGTGTGGGTCTGTAGTGCTGGGAAGGTGGGGACCCCACTGACAGGCTCATTCATGTGAGTCCCTAGGACATTCTGGGAGGGACCCGAACACAGGGGATGTCAGGGTTTGGGAGGGGCCTGAGAACAGGGGATGTCAGAGCCGGGAGGGAACTTAGAATAGAGAGTGTCAGAGCTGGGAAGACCCTTAGAACTTAGAATACCAGACCTAGAAAAGTCCTTAGAAGATGGACAAGATCTTGGAACCTAGAATGCTAACAATAAAGATTAGGGGTTAGAGGAGATCCTGTCTAAGTTTATAATTGCAGAATATTTGAAATGAAATGAAACTAAATTCCTCTTTCCCTAAGGAGATAGTAAGTGTGACCTGTCAAACAGCCTGGCCTTCAGGGACTTTCCCAGTATGCTACACGGGATTCAAGAGACTGGGATGCCAGTAATTTGCCAGTCATGTAACCTTGGCCAAGTCACCTGCCTTTTCTCATTTTCCCTCTCTGTACTGTACCAGTGACAGCTGACATCTCTGTGGAACTTTTGGAATTCTTTTTGGAGGGGGGAAGGCAGGGCAATTGGGGTTAAGTGACTTGCCCAAGGTCATACAGCTAGTAAGTGTGTCAAGTGTCTGAGACTAGATTTGAACTCAGGTCCTCCTGATTCCTCTATTTACTGCACCACCTAGCTGCTCTTACCAAGCTCCTTCTTCACCACCACTCCTCAAGGCAGGGGATGCCCCATTGTCCTCCTATGTAAGTTCAGGAAACGGAGGTTTGGAGTGGCCTTGGCCCAGATGGCACAGCCAGGGAGTGCCCAGGCTGGTGTTTCTCTGGGATTCCACACCAGTGTTGCGAGGGTCCAAGAAACTAATGACATGACTAGCCTTAGTTTGTGCCTCTGAAAAGTGAGGGGTCAGAGTGAGATGGACTCTTAAGATTCTCATTTACCATTGAAAGATTCTACCATCTTGGATTGTGAAGTGGAAAGTCTCTGGTTTTGGAGTCAGAGGGGACCTGGCTTTGAATCTTCCCTCTGTTGCTTAGAACATCCAACATCTCTGGGTCCCAGGGCCTCCTTTGCAGGAGAGCTGGAGGTACGGGCATGCATTGATCTGTGCCTATGTATGGATGCATCTGTGGGGATAGATGGGATCAAGAAGGCATTCAAGGCTCAAGAGGTATTGGGAAGTACTAACGGAAGAATGTAGCAGAGCAAGAGCAAGACCTGCAAGGTCGCAATATTCTAGATTTAGGGCTCAAAGGGACCTTTGAAGTCACCAAGTTTTATAGATGGGAAAACTGAGACCAGGAAAAGTTGAGTAATTCACCCAGGGTCAAGTCAAACCAAGTCAAGAAGCATTTATGAAGTGCTTACTGTGCCAGTCTGTCAGCCAATAAACATTCATTAAGCACCTACTATGTTAGGCACTGTGCCAAATACTGGAGCTACAAGGGAAGGCAAAAACCAGCCCTCAAGGGGCGCCTGGTCTAATGAAGGAGAGAGGTGCATACGCTAAAGTTATATTGAGGATAAATTGGGAATGATTGACAAGGAAGTCTCTAGAATTAAGGGGGATCAGGAAAGGCTCCCCCCAATGTGTCAGGCACCGTGCTAAGTGTTAGGAAGACAAATACACAAGCAGAGAGAAGATAAGTCCCTGCCCTCCGGAGCTCGCACTTTAATGAGGGAAAAGTCAGCAAGGAGCCAATGGAGAGGCTTGGTTTCCTCATCTGTGAAATAGGGGTAGTGAATGCACCTCTTCACTTACTAGAGTCAGCGTAAGGCTCAAATGAGATCATCGGCGTCTAGCTCTTTGGAGACGGCGGTCAGTTTTGCACGCTCTCACGTCCCCCTGACTCTTCATTCTCTAGGCTGTACAGAGTCCCTTCAGCTGGACTGCTCCTTGTTTGCAGGCAGAGGGCTCCCTCTTCCCAGGGGATAGATGAGATGATCTCAGATTACAGGGAGCCTGGAATGCCTGTCTGAATTTAACTTGACATTAAATTAGCTTAGACTATGTAAGGCCTAGTGGACAGACAGCCAGTTTTGAAATCAGGAAGACCTGGATTCAAATCCTACTCTGCCCCACATTGGCAGTGTGACCCAGGGCAAGTCACTTAACTTTTTAGCGCTCTGCCAAAAGCATCAACCTTACAGCCTTCAGGCCCCAGCAGCCACAAAACTCTGGTCATAAATTACCATAAATTTCAGGGAAGGTGCTGACCTGACTGGTAGAAGGAGCCCTGTCCTATCCTACGGCAAGTAATAGGGAACCACTAATGATTTTTGAACAGAGATATCTCCAAAAAAGCCGCCATCATCAATGGCCTCCAAGGACCCTTCCGTCTCTAATCTGAGATTCTTTTACCTCTTGATTCCCCAGGCTGGTGTTCTTTCCTTCACAATACCCCTTTCCATGAGATTCCCAATCTAGAATTAAATACGCTGGCTCCATCCTGTCCCTGCTGCCCATCATTCAGAGATCAGGCCTTGTGGGAGCCCTCAGGGACATTTGTGCTGCCCAGCATTGAAATGGTCTGTCTCCTAAGGTGGTGATTTCCCCATCCCTGGAGGTATTCAGGCAGAGACTGGATGACTTCTGGTTGGATATTGTAGAGGGGATTCCTGCTGCAGATATAGGTTGGGCTGGTTGCCCTATGGGATCTTTTCTTTTTCTAATTCTCTGCAATTCTATATGGGCCCTGTGTGAGTAAGATGGGGGGCTGGCAGGAAGGACGACTCATTGGCACCATTTTTCCCTCCTTCAGAAGCAGATCCAGGATGAGCCCACAGATGTGCTCTCCAGTCCCATCCGGGAACAGGCCATGGTAAACCTGGCCCAACTGAGGTACACAGATCTCCCCTCAGATGCTTCTCCCTCCGACCCTGCCCACTGCTTTGTCCCGGCTGAATCTCCCCTCCTTTTCTGACTTGATTCTTCTCCTACTAAGAGCAAAACTATCCCCATCCCTTCTGGATGTATCTGTCTCCTAGTGTCCTCTTTAAACCTTGATCCCCTATCAGTCCTCCCAGTATGGGCACACGGTTCAGAAGTGTCAGAGCCAGGAGGCTAATTGAGGTCATGTGACCCCCAGACCTAGGGCTAGGAGGGATCCCAGAGGTGCCCAAGTCCAGGCCCCTCATTTTATAGATGAGAAGACTCAAGGACAGAGAAGGGACATCATTTACCAGGTCACTCAGGGAACAAGTGTCCAAGGTGGAGTTGGAACCCAGAACCTCTAGCTCCGAAAAGCAGGGCTCTTCTTTCCCTATCATGTGCTCAGGGTCAGAGTCTCAGGAAGGTCTTTGGCATAGCCTATATTGTAAGACAATCTGGCTCACCCAGAGAGTGGACTTGTAGCTCATATCAATCAGCAAATACATATTAAGCACCTACTATGTGCTAAGGGGCAGTAAGGTGCGCTGTAGTGCACAGAGCACTGAGTCTGGAGTCAGGAAGACTCATCTTCCTGAATTCAAATCTGACTTCAGACACTTGCTAGCTGTGTGACCCTGGGCAAGTCACTCCACCCTGTTTGCCTCAGTTTCCTCTTCTGTCAAATGAGCTGGAGAGGGAAATGGCAAGTCATTACAGTATCTTTGCCAAGAAAACCTCAAATGGGGTCACAGAGAACCAGACACAACTGAGATGAATAAACAAAAATATTACAAAACAATTTGGTTCACCTGAAGAGTGGACTTGTAACTCATATCAACCACCAAATACATGTTAAACATCTACTATGTGCTAAGTGCAGTGCAAGGACTGGGAATGCAAAGGCAATAATGGGGAGCTCAGAGCTATATAAAAGGCAGAGAGAAGGGAGAGAGTTGGGCATGAGGAACAGCAAGGGTCAATTTGGCTGAGTGTGTGGCTGGGGTGGGGGTGGGGGTGGAAGCAGAGAAACCAGAAAGGTTGTAAAGACCTTGCAGGTAATAGGGAGCTATGGGAATTTAAGGGAGGAGGCATAATCCGATCCATGTTTTGGGATAATCTCATTGGCAGTTAAGTGGAGACTGGATTAGAGGAGATGAAAAAGGAGGCTCCTCTGCAGTAACCCCTCCCTCTGTCTCATTCCTCCCTAGGCCCATCCACCCATACCTGGGAGCAAATGAAAGAAAAGAGCTGGTGGCCATCTGTGTGAAGAGTGTGTTTTCCTTGCCCTCGGTACAGACCATGCAGGAGCAGGACAGAACCAATGCTGACTTTGTACAGGTGAAACTTGGCTCCCCAGCCATTCTCTCTACCTTCTGTCTTCTCCCAACTCCCTGAGATGAGTGAGTTGTTTTTTTCTTTTCCATCCCAAGATACTCAAGGACACCAAGCTTTACCCAAGGTACCCTTGAGGCCACTCTGAAGTACTGACGTTATTTTGTGAATGACCACGTCCTGAGAAAGGTGGTCATCCACAAAAGTGCTTCCTTAATTAGTAACAGATGCAGAGTTTCAGATTCAGACACTTTAGTCCAGAAGTGTTCAACTCATGGCCAATAGGCCATGTGGCCAGTAACATCCCAAGTGCCACTGAACCAGATTAAAATGTAATTGGGAACTGTTTCGTATAATGAATAAAAATACAACACAACTTAGACAAATGTGAATTTGTGGTCTTCTAAGTCACTATGTAGCCTGAAGTTTTCTATTTGAGTTTGACACCACTGCTCTAATTTTACCAAGAGGTCTGAAAAGGAAAAGGGAGTTGTTTCTGGTTCTAGGCACCAAATTTTAGAAGGGATGCTTATAAGGGAAGGTCCTTAAGAAGAACTCCAGAGCCAGAGGAACGAATGTTCAACACCAGCTTCGGAGTCAGAGGGATCTGGCTTCAAATTCTGAGTCTTTCACTTATGACCTGTGTCATCTGGGGCAAGTGACTTAACTTCTCAAGACTTCTGTTCTATCATCTATCCAGTAAAGGATGTAGACCAGAGCATCTTTAAGCTTCAAGTCATTATATGTCCAGAGGAGGTCTTGACCAGATTGTGGAGAGGGTAGATATCTCAGTTAGGGAGGGAAATAGGTGGTTGGTGTAGGACAAAGTTGCTGTCTTCTAAGATGTATTTAAAAGGGGGCTTGGTTGTGTTCTGGTTGGCCCCAGAGGCCAGAATTAGGTCCAATGGAAGGGAGTTACAAGGACATAGGTTCTGGCTTGTTGTAAGGAAAAACTTCCCAACAATTTGAGTTGTCTCAAAGTGGATTGGACTTTGGCAAATAACAAGCTCACCATCATTGGAGGTCTGCAGGCTGAATATGGTTGGCTATTTATTAGAAGTATTATCAACAGAATTCATACTCTAGGCACAGGATGGAGTAGATGCTCTCTGAGGTCTCTTCCGATTCTGATGGAGTAAAGAAAACCTGAGTTCGAATCCAGCCTCTGACAGATACTAGTTGTATAACTCTTGGACAAGTCACTTAACCTTGATTGGCCTCAGTTTCCTCAAGTGTAAGATAACGTTAACCTATCTTTCGGGGTCGTTATGAGGATAGAAGGAGGTAAAATTTGTAAAGTGCTTTGCAAATGATGATTTTATTATTATTTTACTGGGAAAGATCTTCTCCAGGTCTCTGGAGGGGGAGCAGGGAGGGAGAAGAAGAAAATTTTAAACTCAAATTCTTACAAAAGTGAATGTTGAAAACCAAAAATAGAAATTAAAAAAAATTCACAAGGTAACAATATTGCTGTTAATTTGTATCGTGTAATAAAAGCTTGTACTAAATTGTAAAGGAGAAATTCAGTGAAGTGAAGATAAATTCTATAGATAGTCTGGAATATGATGGGGGAAATGATTAAGAAAACAGAAGAAGTGCCGGATCAGAATATAAAAAGGGAACCAGAAAGGTCCAATTTTGATCAAAGTCCACGGGGGGAAAAAAGGAAGACAAAGAGAAAGTTGAAGCAAGTAGGGATAAAAGGAGAACGAGTAGAAACTTCAAGAAAGTCAGAATCTGTTTCCACTGAGTGTGAGTGAAGGCTTTGAAAGGAAAGATTTGGAGTTCGGGAAAAAGTGAGGGAGGTTTTTGATCTTGCTGAGATTGGAAGGATCTGGGAAATGTTGTGTGGTTATTCTTTATCATATGAAAGTTATATTTACAGCATGGAATTATTTGAAGATAGCATACTAAAATTCTGTTTTTGAAGGACTATTAGAAGAGCATGTTTTAGTCATTACATGAGAAATATAGAGTCCTCCTGGACCCTAAAAGAGGGAGTGAAGAACACAAGGCTGCCACTTTAATTTTTTTTTTTTGGCTTTTTGGAGGGTAATTGGGATTAAGTGACTTGCCCAAAGTCACATGGCTAATTTTTGTGTCAAGTGTGTGAGGCCGGATTTGAACTCAAGTCCTCCTGACTCCAGGGCCGGTGCTCTATGCACTGTGCCACCTTGCCGCCCCCACTTTAAATTTTTGGCAGTAGAGTAATTGAAGGTAGTGGGCCCTGTAATGTAAAGTGATAGCCATAAATGGCCCTTGGGAAAATCGAGATCCTGTATGATACCATTTGTACATATAGATCCAGATGTTGAGTAACTTATTCTGATCTCATTTTAAAGAAAATGTGTTCTCCTATTGTGATACTTGTAATATTTGACCCTTTATAAGTAAATCAGGCCTTAATGGAAAAGACACTTAATATTTGGCAATATGTTTAGAAGATGCAAAAGTAAGTTTTGTTAAAATCCTAATTGGATAAAAATTATTCTATACTGGTCTTGAATGCAATCAGAATAGAGTGCCAGAAGTGATCAAATAAACAGAGCAATGTTCTATGTAAGATAATTTGGAAAAGTATTCAACTGAATTGATGTCATTTGACTGGCAATAAGTTTTGTTTCATCTTTTGAATACATTGTGTATGTTATTACTGTGTTTCTAAATTTTCTTGTACTGTTAATTTTGGGAAACCATTGTATAAGAAATGCTGTTAAGAGGATGATGCAATTGTATCCTTGGAAAATTTAACTCTTTTGATCTGGATGCTGTAAAATTATTCATTGTTATTAGAGGTTGTTGTCATAATGTTAAAACCTATCAAGTATTTAATTGGGTATATTTTAAAAAAGAAGAATAATAATTACTTACTTTATGAGGAAAGAAAAAAAAGACCTTGTAAAATCTCCTTATCTGTAAATTTGCCATGTTTTTGGGGACCATCTGCTTGAGCAAGGTCATAAAATCCTATTGAAGAGGTTTGTAAGTGCTGGGTGTTTAAGGGATCTCATATGAGTCCCTATTAGGTTCTTCTCTGGAAAGAAATTCACTAGGACCCAAGCTATCTTTTGGCAAAGATACAAATTTTATTATTACGCTTAGCAGCAGGCAGGAAAAGGTTAAGTGGCCTGCAAAGTGCAGGAGTTAGTGATGCAGAGTTTTATTACCATAAAGCTGTCAGTCAAAGGCTAATTATGCTAACTAGGTGGGCAGAGGTGGAGTTAGGGAGGAGTCAGGGAGTGGTCTAGGAGTGGTCATTGCTTAAAGGAACATGCACTTTTCATATCAACTTTCATGCGGATTTCCCATGATTCACTGGTAAATTCCTTAGGGTTGGGGAGAGGGAGGTGTGGTCTTGTGCTTGACATGTCACTAGGTCGCCAGGTTGGTCAAGGATGTGTGACATATAGCCATTATGGCTTTGGGAGGATAGGTTTGATTCTTTTCAAGTCTGGGAACTAGACTGATTAGGGATTCAGGAGGTACCATATTGAGACAGAATTATCTTTGGATAAAGTTGCTCAAGACTTTTGGGTGTGGCTGGCCACTTAGAACAAAGGGGCTATTTCTCTAAAGGTTTGTTTATAGAAACTTTTTGGGACTTTCTCAGGGGCTTGTTTCCAGGCAAATTTCTAGCTAAGGGAAGACGTTCATGCTGGGGAAGGGGAGAAGCAGGGTTTATGCCTTTATGGCAGGGGGAAAGTGTGACTTTTACAACTTAATTACACAGGCTTGTTACAAACTGATGTTATATACATAGGTACCCGAACGCAAATGGATT
>JAQQSW010017292.1:0-11493 GCA_028646575.1 Pseudocheirus occidentalis | reverse complement strand
TTAACTGTGCGATGTTGAGAAGAGTCCAGTTTTTCAAAATTGGTTGTCACACATATGATGTATCTGTGTACAGTTTTTTCCTGGTTCTGCTCTTCTCGCTCAGCATCAATTCATATAAGCCTCTCCAGGTAATTATGAGGTCAATCTCCTTCCCATTTCTTATAGCACAATAATATTCCATCTCATTCATATACCATAACTTGTTCAGCCATTCCCCAACTGATGGGCATCCCTTAAATTTCCAGTTTTTTGCCACCACAAAGAGAGCTGCAATAAATACTTTTGTACATATGGGACCCTTTCCCACTTCTATGATCTCTTTGGGATACAACCCCAAAAGTGGTATTACTGGGTTCCTTTATGGTTTTAAAAATTTTTTATTTTTTATTTAATTTCTCTAATTTTTGATCTGTTCATCTGGGTATTTTGTATATTTTTGTAAATATTCATCCATTTATTTGAAGTTGTCAGCTTTGTTGGTATATAATTTGGCAAAATAGTTTCTAATAATTTATTTTATTTACTCTTAATTTGTTGTGAATTCTTCCTTTTTATTTTTTATATTGTCAATTGTGTTTTTCTCTTCTTTAAAATTAGATCATCTCATGGTCTATTTATTAAAACTGATAAACAAGCATCTAGTTTTATTTATCATTCAATAGTTTATTTATTTGATCTTCAAATTTTCTATTTTTGTGTTTAGTTGAAGTTATTTATTACTCTTCTAGTTTTTTCATTTGCATGACTAATTCATTGCTTTGTTCTTTCTTTTCTCAGTTAATAGAAGTGTCAAGAATTATAAATTTTATCCTTAGTTTTGCTTTGGCTGTATTTCAGAAATCTTGGTATATTGTATGTTATCATTTTCTGATGAAATTATCTTTTGTTAATATACCTTTTTATTGACCCACCAATTCCTAAGGATTAAATTATTCAGTCTGCATTTAAGTTTGAATTATTTCTTCAAGTACCTTTTATTGATTATTATTTTTATCATGTTGTGTTTAGTAAATGATGTATTTAACTTTTTTTTGCTTTTCTGCTTTGGCTTATGAAGTTTTTATGCTATAAGATATGGTCAATATTTTTCATAAAGGTGTTATAAAGAACTAAGAAATGTACATATTCTTTTCTATTCTCATTCAGTCATTACTAGAGGGCTATTATATTTAGCTTTTTTGAAATCTTATTCAGGGCCTTAATTTTCTTATTTGTGTTTTTGTTATATCTGGCTGGGATGGGAAGGGGGCATATTAATGGCACCAACTATGATAATTTTATTGTTTATTTCTCCCTGAAATTCAATTAGCTGTCTTTCAGATATTTAGAATCTATGCCATTCAGTGAATATATGTTAAGTACTGATTGATATGCTGAGTTTATCTATATGACTTATTTTCCTTGATTATTTTTTTTAACCGTGTCAGTTTTTCCTGTTGTCATGTCTGAGATCATGGCTGCTGTTCCCACTTTTCTAAATTTTCATGAAGCATAAAAAATTCTTTTTATATAGGGAATTCCCAAAATTTTTAGTGTAGTTTTAAGCTATAATAGTTTAAATAGCTGTCACTCTTTGCAAAGAAAAAGGATAGGGAGAAAGAGAAGGAATTTGACCAACCCAAATAATTTATAATTAAAGTTATTAGCTTTTATACTTCTGCTGATTTCTTCCCCTCTCCCAGACCACAACATTTAGTTTTCTCTCTCTGTTCCTCCATCCCTCTTTCCCTCTCTCCTCTTCCTCTCTCCCTCTCTCCCTCCCTCCCTCCCTTCCTTCCTTCCTTCCTTCCTTCCTTCCTTTCTCTGTCTTTGTATCTTTCTATTTTTTACTTTATGACATACCTTCCAAAGTTGATATTTACTTTCCTCGCCACTATTCCCTCCCCAAATCTGTTCTGTCTCTTCCCTATTCACACGTTTCTGTTTCTTTGTTGGTTTAATGTATTTTCACAGCTGACTGTGTGTGTGTGTGTGTGTGTGTGTGTGTGTGTGTGTGTGAGAGAGAGAGAGAGAGAGAGAGAGAGAGAGAGAGATAGACAGAGAGAGAGACAGAGAGAGAATGTGATGTGTATATATGTGTATGGAGGTGTGATGATTATGTGCTGGAGCCAAGTCTAAGTGGCTTTTAAGAGCCAATTGTTAAATTTTCAGTTGAATGAGAAATCAACAATTGCTACAAATCAGGGATTGATTTATAATGTTGTTGATTTCTAGACTTTAAAAAGTGTTAATGATGTAGACTAAACTTAAAAGTATGTGTGTGTGCGCACAATTCCCACCCCCCCACCCCCTGCCCAGAGCCTGGTTGTTAAATACTTACCAACACACACATGTATTGCTCTATAGACACTGCTTGAGCTCAGCAGAAGTACAGTAAAGGTCATCACTAGACTGGAGGCCTGATCACCATTTTTCCCTTCAGCTGTCTTAATTCAAGTTAAATTTTATTTTTTAACTCTTGCTTCATTTCTTTCAGCCATTCTCACAGAACTTGTGGCCAAATTATTTCTCTTTTTCCCCCCATTCCACCGTCCGCTGAGATCCTGCTTGTATTTATTGTGGAGTTACTTATTATGGAGTTATTATGCACTTATTGTGGAGCTATTTATCTGGCTTACCTCTTTGGTTCTGTGAACCCGTAGTATTATAGAGTCTAATGTTGTTGTTTTTTTCTGTTGACTCATATTTGCTCTGCTTCTGCTTCACCACTAGCACTCATTGGCTTCAAGTTGATTTATCAGAGCTTACACTGGCTTCTACGGTGCAAACTTCCCTACCTTCTGTCAGATTCTGGCTTTTTGTGTAATTCTTAATTGAATGAAGGAACTAGCTTTGCTTTTTCTTTGTTTTTCCTTATGATTTTACCTTTGACCTTTTCAGATATTTGCTGCTACTGTGTACAGGAGTTCTTGGCTCCTCTATAACTTTTCACATCATTGTATTGCTGGTAGCCTCCATAGGGATAGTATTTTCTGGACCTTGGTCACTGTATTTCTCTGCTGGGCTGGGTAGAAGCAGAGCAGGTGGTATATGGGGCGATAACCAGGACCTTTTGGACCTTGGTCATCCTCCAGGTTGTGTGGTGATGAAGGATTATGTACTTTTGTTTTTAAAGAACAAGATAGGTAAAAGAAGGGTATATGTAAAATATTGTATATAAAGATTATATATTCATGTACGGAAATCTAGAAACCAGCGAGAAGAAAGTAGTGAGTCCTGAACAAGATTAAAAATATTAATTGGGAAATATTTAACAAAATACATAAAAACACAGTAGAACATAATGTTAGCAAGTGATTTTCTAAGTCAATATGTAGGGATTCATACGTAGGGTTTGGTAGCCCAGGTTTCTATTTTATTTTGACACCACTGGTGTAGAATATTTTGAATGTGGTTTAAACCGCTTAGACTGAAATAGGAGATAAATAAGGAATTTGGACAATAAATGCCCAACCCAGCACAGAGGAACGGTGTAGTAGCGACGGGGAATTTTATTTGTCCGGACATCTGCTGTACCAACTAACAATGTCTTAGGTAGCCTAACAATTTTATCCTTTTTTAACACTACTAAGACTGCTCTTGGGCCTGAGGGACGGGGGAAAGGAGTGGGACGAACGCATTCACTCTTCCCCCTACCCTTTGAAAGGGCCCTTTTATTCTGGGCCCATGTGTGCAGGCTGGGTTTGGTCCTGTGAGACACTCTCCTTTAAACAGAAGGACTAGGTTCTTCCTTGAACTCTCTGTTTCTTTACAACATAATCTGGGAGTTCCAGGAGAAAAAAAGGCACATAAAGTTTAAGTGTGACTAATGTCTGGGTTGAGAGAAGGCGAGTAGTGATAGGAGGGTACTGAATATATAAGTCAGGTAGAGGAAAGCTATTTATTTCTTCCGATCAAAAGAAATACCTAACATGAAAGACTTGAGTACAAGCAAACAATATTGAAGACGTAAGCAAGCAGTAGCAATTTGAAACTACTATTTTATTCTCCTGAGAGAGACTTAAAATATCAAAATATGAAGCATTTTTGTGGGAGTGCTGAGTCTTCATTTCATCTTCACATTAGTTCTACACTATCTGAACAATTCCCTTTGGGTCCATCTCTTCTAGCAAAGCATGTCAGGCCTTGGCTTATCCCCATCTGGTGGACATCTTCTCTGAGAAGAGTATGGTTGCTGAACACTCCTGCTATCAGTCAGCTCAGAGTGAGGTACCCAGGACTACTGACCTCTTCAAGTCACAAAGCTACCTCCAAGGCTGGATGTGTTCGGGGTAGGAACACAAACCAGAAGCAGTAGCTAGGGACCTAAGACTCAGGTTCAGGCTAGTCTAGACAAGGAAATATTCCCACTGACATGTCAACAAATATCCTGTCAGAGTGGGGAAGGGTACTTGCTTCTTGGAGAAGTCTTTTATGATGAAAGTTCTGAAGAGACAAAGGAAGAGAACTAGTAGAAGCTCTCTCTTTCTTTTTTGCTTTTTGGAGGGGGAAGGGCAGGGCATTTGGGGTTAAGTGACTTGCCCAAGGTCACACAGCTAGTAAGTGTTAAGTGTCTGAGGTTGCATTTGAACTCAGGTGCTCATGACTCCAGGGCCAGTGCTCTATTCATTGAGCCACCTAGCCGCCCCCTCTCTCTTTAACTGATGCGTTGCTGCCATGGGTTGGAGGGGTGGGAAGAGGACCAAGAAGGCCACTCAATGCTTGCTGCCATGTCAAAGCACTGATCCCTTTATTATTGAGCTACATTGTTCTCAGAAATTGCCAAGGGAACTAACTACATGCAAGCTCCATAGGGATTTTTACTTCAAGAGGTAGAGGAACCAAGAAGGGGAACCGCTACTATTCTTGTCCTGAGTCCCACCAAGAAGGCAGAACTGGACGCTGAAGCAGAAACAAGGGGAGTTTCAGGGTAAAGTGACCACAAAGAAATTGTGATGGAAGAAGGGAGAATTGGGTGTGGTTGAACATACCCCTTTGATTTAGGAAGAGCAAGGTTTCAGTGGATTGAGATAATATGGGTAAGATCTCTAAATGGTGTTGAGGATGTCAAGCATTCTAGGCATTGGGAGAGCCAATGCCAAGTCACTGAGGAAAAAAACAGAATGTTTCTTTGTACAGAATAACAGCAAGGATCACAGTCGTGATAAGGCTATAGGGTACATGAGGGAAGGTAGTGTAGTATTAGTTTGGAAAGAAAGGTTGGGACTAGATTGTGAAAGCCTTTAAAAAACCAAGCAGTGGAATTTATGTTTTATCTCAGAGGCAATGGGAAGTCATTGAAGCTTTTTGGGTAGGTGAGTGTTATGTTCAGACCAATCTTTAAGAGTATCCATTTGGTGACTATGTAGAGGAAAGATTGGAGAAGAAAGAGAATAGAAGAGAGAAAAACTGGGAGATATTCAGTATTCTAGGTGTTGAAGTTCAGGTTCCACTTAATTAAGTGATTTTGATATGAGTGATTGTGTGAGAGATGTTGAAGAGGTGGAACCAATAAGGTTTAGAATTGCAATAAGGGAATTGACTGGATACGAGAACATAAGAGATGAAAGCAATGAATAAAAGAAGATAACTCTTAGATTGCAGACCTGGGGGACTAGAAGCACAGCGGTGTCCTTGACATGATAGGGAGGGAATGAATTTTGGGGAAAGATTATGAATTCTGTTTTAGATGTGTTGAATCTGAGTGGGAGATTCAGAGACTAGAGGTCAGGAGATCAATGAAGAAGGTTTGGGAGTCATGTGCAGGAGTGATAATTGAATCTATGAGAGTTGATGAAGTCCCTGGGAGTTTAGAGAGAAAAAACCCTGAGAAACTCAGAGAGGTGAGGTGTACCTGTGTATGGGGTAGAGTCGTGGGAAACATGGATAATGACCCTTCAAAGGAAACCAAGAAGGGTCAGACATGTAGGTAGAAGAGAGTAAAACCCAGGGAGAAGAAAGTATCCAGACATGGTCAGATGTGTCAAATGCTACAAACAAGAGAAGGATTGAGAAAGATTATTGGATTTTGCAATAGAGATCATTGGTGATCTTGGAGAGAACAGTTGCAGTTGAGTAATGGGGAACAGAAGACATTTTGGAATGGATTGAGAAAAATAGGTACAAAGAGTGAAAGAGTGGAAGCAGAGTTTAGAAAACTTTTTCTAGGAGCTTGGTTTTGGAAGAGATGAAGACTGACAAGGACCTACTAATTTTGGACAGACTCAGAGTATTCCTTGCTTCTCACGATCATTTCTAACTCTTTCCTTACTGCCATCCCTCATCAACCGCTCCTCTTTTGAGGTTCACACTACACAAATTTAGTGCCACATCCAGACCCTGGGAGGAGTTATCTTCTGGCCCTCAGGTCATTCTTCCTCAGATGTTTAGTACCTGGCTCACAGTTTTCTGCTATAGTTCCTGCCCTTACACTAGGGGACTTTGTTATACATGCTGATGTTCCTTCACCAGTGGTTCTCAACCTTCCTAATGCTTTGACCCTTTAATACTTGTATGTGGGCATATCTGCATGTGGGCAAACCCGCCTGAAGATGGATAGAGGAGCGGTGTCTTGGTTCCTAAGACCATCAGAAATATGTGTTTTCCAATGGTCTTAGGTGACCCCGTTTGACCCCCAAAGGAGTCGCAACCCACAGGTTGAGAATCACTGCTTCAGACCTTCAAGTTTAGCCTCTGTATTCTACTCAGTCTTATGACCTACTCTTACATCTTGTCTATGCATGCAGATGTCACATTTCTGAGATTAAGAACTCTGAAGTTCCTTTATTGGATCATGCCCTTGTATCATGCCCTCCCAATTATTCTTCATCCTTGATCTCCAGTACTTCTGTCCCTTGGTTCTTTTCTAGGCCACTCATCTCTGTTCTAATTTCATTTTTCTCCTTTCCCAATCTGGACCACTTTATTTATCAGTTGAACTATATAGTGTTCTTTGCTCTCCTATGTTATTGCCACTCATGCCTTAACAAATCCTAATCCTCCATTACTCCTACCATCCACCTCCTCTGATCCTACTTGGTAGCTGATGAGGTGCAGAAAGTCATCCATCCAATACAAATTTATATTATCTAACCTCATTAGTTATCAGTAGATTAGATTAAATATCACCATCTCATTAGGTAATATCTTTATCTAGAACCTCAGTACAGTAAGGCACTCCTTCTTTATACCACAGCTATCCATAGTTGTATTTCAAACCTCTTCTCTCTTACATCCTCCAACACCGCCCTTTCCCCAACCTGTCAGATGAGAACTTTGCCTCACACTTGACTGTGAAAATTGAGGCTGTATCTTGGGAGCTCCCTCTTTTCCCCTTTCTACATCTTACAAGCCCTAACATCCTTCCCCCTTTGCCTCTTCCTTTACTCCAGTATAATATTCTTTCTCTTCAACAAAGCCTACATTAACCCTTGTTCCCACCACTCTCATCTTTAACAGATTGTCCCTACAATCAATCTCTTTCTATCTCTTCTCTTGTGTTCAGTTTCTCCCCATCTCCTGGCTCCTTCCCTGCTACTTAAAAACACATCCAAGTTTCCCCTATCCTTACAAAATAACAACAATCTTCTCTAGACCATACCATCCACTCAAGATATGATATATATATTCACACATATATGTATATAATATATATTTATGTGTACATATATAAGTACATGTATGTATGTATGTATACATACATATTTACTTTCTCAGCCAAATTTCTAGAAAAAGGAGACTACTTCTTATGTTAATTTCTTCTTCTTTCACTTTCTTCTCAATCCTTTGGATTGAGGCTTCTTATTGAAACTACTTTTTCCAAAATTACCAATGAATGGATTGCCAGATCTTTTAATCACCTTCTCCTCCTGGATACTCTCTCCTTCTGGAACTGCTATGACATTGTTCTCTCTTTGTTCTTGTCCTATGTCTCTGAGCACTCCTCATTCTCCTTTGCTGATCGTAATACATATCACACTAACTGTGGGTGTACCCCAGGAGTGTGCTGGTAAATTAATAAATGACTCTGAGAGCAAAAATTTACACACAACACACTTTTCAATTTAATCTTTCTTAACATTTTCTCTAACACTTTCTCAAGTCCGAACAATTAACAAAACAATAAATCAAGCCTTGATTTGTAGCTAATTTGCTAATTCCTGAGTTAGTATAAATGCTCCCACTGAAAATTTTGCAGTCGGTTCTCTAGAGCTGGTTTGAGCTAGTTCCACAATACTGCTGGTATATCCCTAGATTCCGTCTTGGGCTGCTTTCTCTTCTCTCACTACAGTCCCTCCCTTAGTGAACACATCACTTCATGTCGGTTTTAACTACCATCTCTATCAGGTCTATATACCTAGTCTCTTCCTTGACGTCCAGTTTCACATCACCAAACTCCCTGTCAAACACTTTAATCTGGATGTCTGATAGGCAACTCAAACTCGACGAGCTTAAAAAGAACTCCTTATTTTCTTTGAAACTCATCTATTTCTGTTTAAGAACATCGTCATCTTTCCAGTCACTCAGACTGGAGATGTTGGTGCTTCCCTGACTCCCCCGTATCCCCATCACATTCACTCCACATAGCCAAATCCTCTCATTTCTGCCTCAACAAAAATCTTACATTTCCCCCCTTTTCTCCACTCAGTCACAACCATAGTATCCTCACCATCTCTTCTCTAGTCTAATTCATCTCCCTGCCCTGAGTCTCTTCCTGGTTCAACTTATTTCCATACAGCTGTTAGTCTAAAGCAAAACGTAAACTCTAGTGGTTCTCTATTATCTCCAGAGTCATATGTAAATTTTGTCATTTAAAATATTTTACATCTGTCTCCTTTCCTGCCATTCCAGGTTTATTACACATTATTCTCCTTCATCCACACTATGGAGTAGCCAAATTAGCTTCTTTAGCTAATCTCCACACGTGGCACACCCATTCTGCTCTCTTTATAGACTTTGTACTAACTGTGCCCCAGACTTGGAATGCATCCCCTCTTCACCCCCATCCCTGAGATCTCTACTTTCCTTTAAGACTTGGTTCATGCACCATCTTCTAGATGGAGCTTTTCTCAATCTTCCCATCTGTTAGTGCTTTCCCCTTCAAAATGAACTATTTTGCATATTCTTATGTAGCACCTGTCTCAAAAGCTTCTCTTACAGAAGCTATAGTACTGTAGCTTTAAGAGCCAAATGAAATGATGTGGAAATGGCCTTTGTAAACTGTCAGTTTGAAGAGACTATTGGGAAAAGTTGAAGATGCTGTTTCTATGTCATGGCTAGAGGGAAGCTGGAGACCAAGGAAAAGAGATGGAGGGATCTTCTCTTTAGCTTGTATGGGCTTACCTACAAGTTGTAGGGCAGGGACTGGTTTTGTTTTTCGTTGTATCCCTACAGCACATAATAAACACTAAATAATTGTTGGAACTCTTTTAACCTTGATCTTGTGATGAGGACAAAGGATTCTTGAGAGGAGATTTTGCTTGGCACCTTGAGAAAAATGAATTGGTGGAGCTCTTTTTAGAAGGAGAGGTCATTTGCAGGTACGGGAAGGTTAGAAGTGACTGTGGCTGTGATCATTCTCACAAATAAAACATTGTAAATCATGATTCCTTTGTGTTATTAGATTCTTAATATATCATATATCTAGTAACTTGAATATCATTTACTTATAGGAGATTAAGGGTTTTGAGGAGATACAAGTAAGCACTTTGGGAAAGAAGGTTCTCCAGTTTATTAAATGAATAAACCGGTCTTGGGGCTTTTAAGTAATTGATTAAGATAGAGATGATATAATTGAATTAATGAAGAGGCATCCAAATATACCCCTGTATTACTTCAGAATTAGATTGATTGCAATGAATATGGTAATCATTTACATAGCAGGCTGAGAGGTGACCTACAGGTGAGTGTGGGTAATGTCACAGTTCATTATGCACATATTGAAATGTATGCTTACATTTATGTATGTATGTATGTATACATATCTATTGCTTTGTACATATACATACATATGTCTTCCTTGGTTATACTATAAGCTCCTTGAAGTCATGTCTTTTTCGCAATGAGCCAATGGATAAAGAGAGGTTGAAAACTAGGAAGAGGGGAAGACTGAAGGGTCAAGGTACTGAAGAAGACAGGTGGGGATGAGTTCAAGGGCTCATAAGTAGACAGGTCGGCACTGATGCCACATTATTTCACTGAGACTGAAAGAGAATGGGGATTTTAAAAATCACAGATTTGAAGTGAGGAATTGGGGAGTACTGTGTGTAGCATGAAGAGAAGAGAGGAATAAAAGGATTACTGTGCAGTAGTGGGGGCCCAGCTGAGATTTGGGTGACAAATAGGGGATCCAAGCATAATAGTATGAATTTCTCCAACATTTAACATTACATAAACAGTAGTAGAGGTGTTGGATGTAAGAGTAATTCAGGGCTGGGGTGACCAAGGTAAGAGATTCAAGGGTGGATAACAATGTAATATTGACCGGTTAACTAAAAGGCCAATATTTTGAAGGTAGGAAAGGGAGAGCAGGATAGTAACTGGGACTTGCAGAGATGATAGAGGAGGTCTAGTGAGGGTAAGTGATAGAGACAGCATAACAGGTTATTACGGTCAAAGGAATGACCGAGTTATGGATGACAGAGGTGTGATACTTGTGGGTAAGATCAAGGTTATGTTCATCTTTGCCTGTGTGACTGAGTGAAGGTGGAGATCACAAGTTGAGGAAGTTGACCAACTGGGAAGTAAGGGTATTTGAAAATATATCGGGCGGCGTAGAAGCAGCAAGGTTCTGCAGCGCCCACACAGCCACCCTAGATACCCATAAAATATGACCCTAAACAAATTCTAAGGCTCTCAAACTCACAAAAACACAGAAAACACATCTCTCACTGAAGGCAGCTTGGCAGCAGGGGCTCATCGAGGGCAGCCTGGGAGCCGAGGCCATGGCCAGGCCCCAGGGTGGGTGGGAGGAGCCGAGCCTCCCAAGGCGCAGTGTGAGTCTACTTCAGAGAAGATCTACAGCACCTGAAGGGATCTTCACATCCAGCAAATCAGGAGGTCAATGAAAGTGGAACTTTCAAGCTGAATTTGGGGGAGGAAAAGCAGTTTGACCAATCTGCCCCCAGGGCAAGGAAGCAGTGGGGGAAGGGCAGGAACTTTTGTAATCGGCGGCTGCCCCCACTGGGCTGCTTCAGAGCCCTTGGCCTGCAGACTCCACAGAGGGGCTGAGTCAATTGATCAGGGCCAAGTGCTATTGCATTGAGTGGCCTGGATCCAGATCGTGGTCTTGGGTGGTGGTCCTGGGGTGCGCTCTCAGCAAGCCAAAGCTGGTGGAGGCTGCAACACCCCCCTAATAGCTCTGGCAGCTGGGAAAACCCCAGCGATTTGGAGCAGAGCTTTCCCCCCCGGAAGCAGAGTTCCACAAAGCTAAAAAAAACCCAACCAATTAATTGACTGGCCAACATGAGGAAAAGGAAGCAAAATAAGAACAGCAACAAAACTCTAGAATCCTTT